>JAVJIF010021271.1:0-50769 GCA_038442645.1 Agave tequilana
TACTTTTTTGAGCTCCAAGAAATGAAATTTGTACCAAGAAAGACACAATAGCCACTGGTAGATTTTCGATCATCGATCGACCCTACCCAATCTGCATCAGTGTTAAGCAGTAATCTTACAGAAGAATGACGACAGAGAAAAAGGCCATGTTGAATGGTAGATTTGAGGAACGGAGGACCGTTTTATAACGTTTCAATGCTCATCGGTTGGAGCTTGCATGAACTGAGCGACCTTGTTCACCGAGATGGCAATATCGGGTCTGGTAAAGCTTAAGTATTGCAAAGCCCTGACAGTAGTTTAATAGACAAAAGGGTCAGAGAGAGACTTGCCAACAATCTTGGATAGCTTACAAGAAGTGGCCATAGGCGAGCTGACAGGCTTGACACTATCCATCTTGAGTCAGAGAAGCAAGTCACGAATGTACTTCTGTTGAGAGAGAAATAGACCTGAGGGTGTACGATGACATTCCATCCACGCCAAAAAATGTGCAATGGGCCGAGGTCTTTTAATGAGAACTCCGGGCCTAGTTCTTGAATAAGATGAGTGACAGTCCGTGAGTCATCGCCTGTGATGATGATGTCGTCCGCATAGATAAGAACCAGAAGAAGATCTGTCCTGACCCGTCGGAGGAAGAGAGACGTGTCGGACTTGGAGCCCACAAAGCCCAATGTGACTAGATAACTGCTGAGGCGAGAAAACTAGGCCCGTGGAACCTGTTTGAGGCATAGATACTGCGGTGAAGCTTGCATACATGATTGGGATGAGCGGATTGATGAACCCCGAAGGTTGTTCCATGTAGACCATCTCAGTAAGAAATCCTACAATACATTATTCACATCCAACTGTCGAATAAGACCATCCCTTAGAGACGACCAAACGGCACACGGTACGACAGTGGTCAGTTTGATGACCAGACTGAATGTCTCACCATTGTCTAATCCTGGTTGTTGATGAAAACCCTTGGCCACCAGGCAGGCCTTATACCTATCAACAGAATTATCAGATTTATTTTAACTTGAAAACCTATTTACAACTAATCAGATTCATGGAAGGGTGGTATGGCACAAGAGACCAGGTTTTTATTCTTAAGCAAGGCATCATCTCAGTGTTCATTACCTGGCGCTACTTGAGATCTTTATAAGCTTGTGTGAAACATGTGGGTTCGACAGGAGTGGTGGCCAAGTCAGCCATGAGACAGGTAGGCATGGGATACCGGGTGGCTAGCCAGACTTTTGGTGTTCTGGTGTTATCCTGTGTTCTGGTGACCAGATGATGGGTCCTGGTAGGAGGGGGACTGGGGGAGCCAGAGGATGAGGACGAGGAGAAGGACTCATCGGCGGGTGCTGGTGGAGGTGGTGGAGAAGGAGTATGTGATGGAGGTGATAGTGGAGGAGGAGAAGAGTCAATGGTGGAGCCTGCATGAGAAGAGGGGACTGGAACAATAAAAGGTAACAGAGGCATGGAGATGGGGATCGGTGGTGAAGGCGTGGGAGTAGGGCGAGAGAGAGAGAGGGCAGAGGAAAATGAAAAGGAAAGGAAGATTCGTCGAACACAACATCCCGAGAGATGTAGATACGACCAGAGGGGACATGAAAATATTGATAACCATTATGCGAAGCCGAGTAACCTAATAAGACACATTGACTAGACCGAAAACTAAAATTATGAGTTTGGTATGGACGCAGATGAAGGTAGCAAGCACAACCAAAAATTCGTAGGAAAGGTAGTCAGGTCTTTATGAAATAATTTCTTGTAGGGAGATAGATTATGAAGGACGGCGGTAGGCATTCTATTGATGAGAAATGAGGCAGTTTGAAAAGCATAAGGCCAGTAATGAAATGGAACATTTGACCGAGCCAGAAGAGTAAGGCCGGTCTTGACAAGGTGGTGGTGCTTTCTTTCTGCGGTGCCGTTTTGGGCACTAGGCAAGTAAGGTTTAAATTTGATGAACTCAGCACCACTATCAGTTTGGAGTGCTTTAATGGAATGCCCAAAAAATTTCCACATGAATTTTGAACTCAAGAAAAATGGAGAAAGCATCACTTTTATTTATTAAAGGATAAATCCAAACATACTTATTGTAGTGATCTACAAAGCTAATATAGCGATGACCACTTACAATGGACACAGGAGACGAACCCCATTGATTGGAGTTAATAAGCTCTAAGGAGCAGTAGCAATTATGGAAGATGACAAAAATGAAGATGGTGACTTTTTCTTACTGACAGGGGATGCAGAGAGAGGTACCAGTACGGTCAGGGAGGAAAGGAAGCTAATGCTGAGATAAAACACTGGAGACAACTCTGGTGAGGGATGACCTAGGCACTCATGCCAGATGGAGGAAGATGTACGCTCACCTAGAAGAGCCTGGAGAGAGGCGGTGAAGTTATGATTCCCCAGAGAGAAGACATACAGACCATCCTTAAGTTATCCCCGCCAGTAGAGTTTTCAGAGTGAGAGATCCTTGATAAAACAAGAGTCAGGGTGAAATTCAAGAAGAATTTTATTATCAGTAGTAAATTACTAACAAACAGAAAATTTTTGGTGATATCAGGAACATGTAAAAGATTTTTCAAGACAAAGGAAGAAACAGGAGAACACAATAAAGAAGCACTAGTAGCTCGGATAGGCAAACCTGTCCCGTTACCATGCGAACTCTGTCAGTCCTTGATATTCGGAGTGAATTGCCAGATTCGCAATGTCAGCCGTTAGATGATGAGTGGCTCCGGAGTCAACATATCAGTTGGAATCGACTGGATTATCCCATAAGAGTGGAGAAGAGCAGTTAGGCTAATCGAATCATCATAACGATTGTAGCATTGGTTAACATAATGGCCAAAACGATTGCAGATCTGGTATTGAGGTCGGCCAACGGTGGACTGATGTGACGGTAAGAAGGAACGTCCACGACAACGACCGCTCTCCCTGCCTCGGCCATGTCCACGACCACAGAAAAAAGATGGAGCTGAATGGTAGCTTGGAGTGCGGGAAACAGTATGACCGCAGGAGAAGGGGAGATGAGGGCTGTGGAGTCTGGTGAAGTGATAGCACGCCCACGATAAATCTTCTGGCTAAGCATGAGGCCGATGAGTTCTTCTGAGAGTACAGGGTCAACTCGTGTGTTGACGGAGGTGACGAACGAGTCATATTCGGGAGACAGACTACTGAGTAAGGTAGAGACGAGGTCGGAGTCGGCAACTGGATTAGCCAATTCCGCCAGGTAGTCCACGATGGACTTGACAGACTGGATGTACTCTGACATAGAAGAGGTGCCCATCTTGACGGTGTGCAGCTGATATTTGAGTTGCTGCACTCTAGCTCTGGAGGGTGACGCAAAGATTCGCTCCAGAGAGTACCACACATCACGAGATGTGGTGAGGCCGACGACATGAGCAAGAACAGCCTCAGTGAACGAGGAGATAAACCAACATAAGAGCATCTGATCAAGCTTGATCCAGCGAGTGTATTCTGGATGATAGTGGGCTGAGCATCCTTCTCGGTAGAAGGAAGGAACCGGACCAGACACGGAGAGGTTCCGTCGACGAGGTCTTCGAGATCGTGGAGCTTGAGAAGAGGAAGGAACTGGGAATGCCACAGCAGATAGTTTCTTTTGTCGAGCTTGACATTTAGAAAGTGAGTGATGTTAGGATTGGGAGTAACCATGGATGCAAGTGTTGGGATGGAGGTGAGGAAGATGAAGAGGAATACTCGACATGGTACATGAGTTGCTCTGATACCAAGATAAATAAGAAGGATAAGAAGACTTATTTGTGCAAAGACAAGATACCATTACCTATGGTTCTTAGTTGTATATATACACATATTGGTCACATGTTTACACTGATTTAAGAGATACAATAGGAAAACATTCACTGAGAGAAAGAATAGGAAAATATTGAATGAGAGAAAGAATGAGAAACACATGTGCATGAATCCCATGAGTCCCATGTCTTCCTATAATCATGGAGAGATTTTTAGGATCTAGTTGATTTCATGAGGGGTGTCTTTCACATGGATCACATGTTTCACATGAGTCACGTGTTGTCATTGATATCTCTAACAATATGAATCAAACACGAGAATTCGGTAGAAGGATAACTCTGATTTGCATTGGACAAGAGACCTCACTGTACCCTATAACAACTATCATTTTGGTTCCGTTGTATAGGCCTTCTCGACCTTCTTCTTCCTTGAGGCAAAGCTGCGAGGTCCAACAGCAGTTGACGCTCACTTTGTCCTGCGAAGCAAAGAGAGGAGAGAAACTTGTAGAGTTGAGAGCCTTGCGTGGCATTAGCTTGCATTAAGAAACATACTGCATGGAGAGCTCCGTGTGCTCGACTTCACGCTGTTCATCAACTTCAGCTGACACCAAACGCAGAGAAGATTAAGACGATAGACCGCGTTGGTAGAGTTTACAGAGTAGAATGTGAAATGAAATATGTAAATAGATGGTGCATGGGAATCCAAACAAATGTTAAACGCCTGAACTGGCCAAAGAACTAAAACCAACCAAGATCTTAATCCAACGCAGATTTCTCCCAGAAATATAAGTATAAATATAAACTTATGAATGATTTATCTCGAATTTTCATGCTAGTCCTGTAGATTAGCTTTCCTGTTTGCTTATTGTGTTTTACTTTCTCGTGACAGGAATTGGGAAAGCAACATAATAAATGTAACAAGATGAAGGGATATATTTTGTTGTTCCTTCCTTCTCCCATGCTTAGACTTTAATATTCTGTCTTCTATAAGCCCTCTTAACAATGAACATTGTTGTCGCGATATTATGGTGTGGAAGCTGAATTTCTATACAAAAGGAATATTATTGCTTACCATGGAGAATTTTTCTTTCCTTTTTAAGTGAACATATGAACATAGACCATCACCTTGACCTGAACCTACTTGAACATTGTGTAAGGACTTGGGGCACCATCCCAAAAGACTAATCTTCTAGGTGGAGTAGCACAAATCTTCTCGAACAAAGAGTCTTCATGTAAGCTCATCTTCACACCTGGAAAATATATGCTCTATCGAGATTGAGATCCTTCTTCACTGTGTTGAGACACACGCCTTACGAGAAGCAGGATTTCAGTCTGTAAATCCTCTCCACCGCGTGGTTGTGCACGCCTTACGTGAAGCAGCAGCACTGCTGTCAAATTCTCGAGAGCCCAACTAGATTTACAGGGGTATATTGAGCCTTTTGCGCCCTAAGGGACCGAACAAACACTCACACACACGACTAAGTTCGGCGCATGGCCCTGATACCATTTGTAAGGACTTAGGGCACCATCTCAAAAAATTAACCTTCTATATGGAGTAACTCAAAAACCTTATATACCTAAGACCATCCCCATGTCTAGTTGATGTGAGACTATTTGTTCGACATAAATTCTAATACTTTGGACTTTTCACAACCCACCACCACCTTTACCTTGGCCTCAGTGTTATGGAGGACATAATTGACATTGTTGTACCTAATAATTATTCTAAATAAGATCCATGCATAAGCTAAAAGCCTATTTATTAAGATCAAAGGAAGGAGGGTTTAGGTATACCTAATTTCATCACGAAAGCGATGCAGAAGGTTACACGATCTCGAAGACGTCAGAATTGAGGGAGGGGTTCTTCTCTCCAGCCACCAAATTCTCTTCTTTATCCTTAGAGGAGATGAGAGGCCTCCTGATTGGTCACTAATATTGCACATTTATTATCATATTCTCATATTTATTATAAAATAAACTCTTCTTATTCCTAATTAAATGTTTGATTTATTTGCAGGCCTGTTCCTAAAGGAGAGTGAAGAGAAATGAGCTCAAAAGCCCATCAAATTCTGAATTAAATCAGAATAAATTCAAAATCAGAGAATCAGGACAGATCTTAGCAATCAGAGAGGTTGAAAACCAGTTGAAACAAATCCCTACAAATCGATTCGGTTGAAGCCAAGGATCAAATGCCATTTCGTCAAAAATTTCAGACTTAAACTGCAGATCCAGTTGAAGATAAATACAAATCGAGAAGTCAGGGAGCACCACCAGCAGGGTGTGGCCACCTGACCACACCCTGGCCGCGGAAACGCGGCCAAAGCCACATTTTCGCAGCTTTGTTAGGGAGTTAGGGGGAGCGTTTGCTCCCCCTATCTTCTCACACCTCTCTTCTATGAGTTTTTTGGCTATAAAGGAAGGATTTTTACTGAAAATGGGGACGACCAAGTAGAGAATAGAACTTAGGATAATTTGTAGTTTGTAACTTAGGTTTTTAGTTTTCTTTTTATGTAATTTTTACTTTTCTTTATGTAACTGAGAAGAGAGACGACTTTCATGGAGGAATGAGAGCAAGCTTGTACTGCAGGTGACACCAGTGTAAGTGATCTCTTCTTTCATTGTTATTTAAATCGAATCAAAGTTACTTTTTCTTTCTTTACTCTTGTTTTCTTTTACTCTCCTCTGATGTGTTACAATCCAAGAGAATCCGATAGCCTCGAGACTGCTTGCAATTGCAAGTGCCATTGATGGCCTATGGTGATGAATAGCCTTTCTCTTGCTAGTATAGTTTGCCCTTTTATTCGTAATATAGATCGAGAATAGGGAAGATCCTATACGGCATGCTTGATCGCCTTAAAAGTCAAGGTAAGTCATCGCAACGGATCCAAAGTATATGAGCACTGAAGAGGTAAGTAATTTTTAGGTTTTCTTTCTTTTCTTTCATCTTTAGTTTAGAACATCGCAATCCACCAAATCTTTTATCACTCTTTTCAATCTCATTTGTACAAATCACTTCTTATTTCTCCACTTTCTTATTCTACCGCTTTCTTTCTAACTCAACTTTAACTCATTTTTCCTTTTTTTTTTAAAGAACTAAAGAAGAACTTTTACCAACTTTGTATCTTAAAAGAGAACTTGCTAAACAAGATTCCATCGCTAGTCCCTCCTTGTGGATCACGATCGCATAGCCACTTGCTATCGTGTAGAATTGAGTAACTTGCACTTTTCATTCTTAGTTCTGAAATTCTTTATTTTTGTGTGCAGGTTATAACTCAATCAAAATTTAGTGCCGTTGCCGGGGAGGGACAATAAGCAATTCTCTTTAAAAGTTAACATTTTTGGTTAACTTTCTTCTTTATTTTTTGAACAGATTTAACAACAAGGAATTCTTGCTGCAGTGGACACATAAGGGCCTTGGACTCTGCTTAAAAAAGTAGAGCCAAGATGCCCTCAGATTTGCTACATTCCAGTAGCAAAACTGAGTGAACTACTAACCTGTATTTTCTGCAGGTTGGCTGAATTGTGTAATTTAAAAATTTTTAGCATTTATTTCCTTGTTTGTCTCACTCTATTTACTTTCTAACCTCAACAGTAAAATAATGATTGTAAATGCTAAAAAAATGATTTAGACTTTGCATTTAGGCACGTTCAATTTCATTACATTTTCTATTTACTATTGAAGAGTGCTAAAGTAAAGGTACGTGTGCATAACATCTAGTATAAGAACACTTTTGGATTGTTTACATTGCTTAAGTGTTACTTTTCTTATACACTACACTAAATTGATCTACGGGCTTGTCCTATAAACAAGATAAGGTGGGGAAGTCATTACCCTCCCATAGCCCACAAATAATCTCCTCACTCACTAACCCAAGCCTAACTAAAAATGAGTAGACGTTAGCCCTAGGACATCTCGGACTCAATTAGGAGATTATTCTAATGGGGAAAGTGTTAGAATTTTATTCCTACAAATTAGTGTCTAGGAAGAGGATTAAGGGCCGAAAGCCCGAAAGTTGGTGGTTACTTAATTAAGGAACGTCTTTGACGGAACCTCCCGCCAATCTTACCCTGACCTGGCTGATTAGCTTGTGGTCAAAGTCTGCATTATACCCCCTATGGACAGTCTAACCAGTAGGAGTCTTCTAGGTCAAAAGTTTACCCTAAGTAGAATTTTTTTTTTTTGTTTGCTTATTTGTTTGTTTTTTCTTTGTTTGTGTTTTTATTGTGTGATATGACTTATAACAATAATTTTTTCAATTTTAATGGTAATCCATATTACACACCAACCTCTTTTTCGGATATTACCAACGCGGCATATCATAACTTTAACCAACCTAGTGTGCCGAATTGGTCTTATTCGAATCAATATAACCCATGTCCCTAATCTTATAATCATAATTTTCAGAATAATTTTAACTCTTCACAGAGTCAATGGGGATTCACCTCCCCCGAGTCTAATTTTCAACTAACTTGACCTCCTTATCCACCTTGTCCACAATATTTTCAAGATTCGTACTCAGTTCCATCAGTCCAAAATAGAAAACCATCAATTTTGAAATGAGTATGTGTGAGTCCAAACAACAATCACAAAATCTGATGGACTCACAATTTTGCCACCAATTCCAAAACAACACTTCATCTTTTCAAGACCAATCACAACAAAACGATGAACCTATCAACTATGAAAAGATGCTTGAAGCATGACTCAGGCTCAAAACGTTTGTAATCATGACATAGATATGATGGTCCAAACTCTACGTTCTTACGTTTGGCCAGTTCTGATGTCATTAACCATTCTGTTAGAGCTGAAGAGTCATGTGTTTTGAAAATAAGGTTCACTTTCAGCACAATCATTGAACTTACCCAAACTCCAAATTTTGAAAATGATATTAATAGTTTGGCAAGTTATTCCTTTCCTGAAATAGAACTTGAGAATGAATACGATCCTGAACCTCAACTTAGTGATTCAATTCTACTTTCTGATTCATAATGACTCCGGTGTCTTCACCTGATTTCAATCTTTTTCTCGAGTCAACATTGGATCCTGTGCCAATTCATCATGAAATTGAATCACCTATCTTTGATGATCATCATATTGAACTTGACCAATTTCATACTTTTGAAAGTCCATTGACAAATTGGCAAGTTCTCATTTTTATGAAATTGAACTCAATGAGAAATATGACCTAGATTCTCAAATTTGTGATCCAGTTCAAACTCCCAAATTAATATTGACTCCTGTTTTGTTACCCGACTTGAGTAATACTTTAGAGTCAGTTTTGATTCCCATACCTGTCATTCTTGAACTTGAATCACCAATATTAAGTCACATTCCATTGTGGGAAACTGAATGTGGACTTAACTTTCAACTTCTTGATTTGGACCCACTTTCTAAGCCAATCTCGACTCCTGAACCTTTACTTGACTTAATTCACTTTCCTGAGTCGGTATTAGTTCTAGTACTTCTTGAGTCCAAGTCAATCATTTCATCTTTTCAAACTCCATTTTAGGACCAGGCGGTTAACAAAATTGACTCCAAAATTAATTATGAAATTTGAAAATTAGATGGGATAAAATTTGTAATTAAAATAATTTATGTATACATCATTTTAGTAGTTTATATAGAAAGATTTCTGGTGGGTTCTTCCGAACTCCATGCAAAGTCGATTGGGCCGCATTTCGTGGACCAATCAGATCACTACCGGAACCACCACCTTAAAGTAGTATTTTCCTTCCCTGCTATCTTTTTCATGCATCTATGCATTAATTCATACATTGAGGACAATGCATGAGATAGGTGTGGGGGAGGGTTCTAACATAACTTAGGTTTTTCTTTTTATTAAAAAAATAAAAAAAATTTAACATTTTCTTTACTTTTAAAATCTTTTTGAAAATAGAAACATATTTTGACATATTTTTTGTAAGAATTGAGTCAATTTTAAGGAATAGGAAATCAAAATTAGGATTTCTTAAACTTGATCAAAATAAGATTATTTGTTTGATTTTTAGGGTTAGGAAGATAATTTGCCAAAGTAATTTAGTCTTCATCTTTACCTTAATGAAATATGCACAATTCATACATTGACACACTTAGTGTTCAAAAACAAAGATTCTTATGTCTTATAAAAAAAGAAAAAGAAAAAAATATATCTATGAAAGACGAACAAATCTAATTATTGATTAGCTAGATACTTTGGCCTAAGCAAGCCTTAGTACTTATGCGAAAGATGATTAGATAAGTTTGAGAAAAAATATATAAAAAAATCCTCTGATTAAGCTGGTATTTGTGCCTAATAAAGTATAAGTATTCACGCCTAAAAGAGGTTCAATAATTAAATCCTTAGTTTTGTGGCCTTATTTGCTCGAGTCCTTAAGTCCTTGGGGTGTTTTCTCACCCGGTGCCCTAAGACCGTTTGGTTTGGGAGTCATCGATTAAAGGCTCATTACATGGGTAGATTAGAAAGCCTAATAGAACTAAGGAATAATACCACAAATAATATAAATATATAATAAATAAATAAGACATAAGAGTTAGAATTAATGAACCCTTAGTAAAAATTTTCAGGGTAAAGTAATAGACTAAATGAGAAGTTCAATTTGACTCCTTACTTTAATTGATAACAAATTTTTAAATAGAGACTAAGTTTAGGAATGAAAATTTAG
Source organism: Agave tequilana (assembly GCA_038442645.1). Taxonomy (NCBI): domain Eukaryota; kingdom Viridiplantae; phylum Streptophyta; class Magnoliopsida; order Asparagales; family Asparagaceae; genus Agave; species Agave tequilana. The sequence goes on from JAVJIF010021271.1 coordinate 10,425, forward strand.
CTTTCTTATAACTTATAGATTACTTAAATCTTACAATTATATTCAAATATTTTTCTCTTTCAAAATGCTTTACGAAAATACTAACTCTTTGTTTCTCTTTCTTTATGGATTTTGTGGGTGTAATCCACTGAAAACCCTCACGAGATAAAACTCGTTCTCTAGAGGAAACCTAGAGATTTAGCGGCTTGTTGCACATGCTCAGTGCAATCGAGTGACCTGCGAAAGTGGTCTAATAATCCTTAGTATAGTTTAGTTGTTTTGCTCGAGGACGAGCAAAATATAGGTATGGGGGTGTGATTGGTCTCTAATATTGCACATTTATTATCATATTCTCATATTTATTATAGAATAAACTCTACTTTTTTAATTAAATATTTGATTTATTTGCAGGCCCGTTCCTAGAGGAGAGTGAAGAGAAATGAGCCCAAAAGCCCATCAAATTCTAATTAAATCAGAATAAGTTCAAAATTAGGGAATCAGGGCAGATCGTAACAAATCAGAGAGGTTAAAAACCAGTTGAAACAAATCCCTACAAATCGATTCGGGTGAAGCCAAGAATCAAGGGCCATTTCGTCAAAATCTCGGACTTAAAGTGCAGATCTAGCTGAAGTGAATATAAATCGAGAAGCCGGGGAGCACCAGGTAGCCACACCCTGGCCGTGAAAACAAGGCCAAAGTCACGTTTTCGCAGCTTTGTTAGGGAGTTAGGGGAGCGTTTGCTCCCCCTATCTTCTCACACATCTCCCCTCTGGGTTTTTACCTATAAAAGGCAGAATTTTCACTGAAAATGGGGACGACCAAGCGAAGAATAGAACTTAGGATAATTTGTAGTTTGTAACTTAGGTTTTTAGTTTTCTTTTTATGTAATTTTTACTTTTCTTTATTAAATGAAAGGAGAGACGACTTTCATGGAGGAATGAGAGCAAGCTTGTACTGCAGGTGACACCAGTGTAAGTGATCTCTTCTTTTATTGTTATTTAAATCAAATCAAAGTTACTTTTTCTTTCTTTACTCTTGTTTTCTTTTACTCTCCTCTGATGTGTTGCAATCTAAGAAAATCCGATAGCCTTGAGACTGCTTAGCCGTTGCAAGTGCCCTTGATAGCCTATGGTAATGTACAACCTTTCTCTGCTAGTATAGCTTGCCCTTTTATTCGTAGTGTAGATCGAGAATGGGGAAGATCCTATACGCCATGCTTGATCGCCTTCAAAGACAAGGTAAGTCATCGCAATGGATCCAAGGTATATGAGTACTGAAGAGGTAAGTAATTTTTAGGTTTTCTTTCTTTTCTTTTCATCTTTAGTTTAGAACATCACAATCCACCAAATCTTTTATTACTCTTTTCAATCTCATTTGTACAAATCACTTCTTATTTCTCCACCTTCTTATTCTACAGATTTCTTTCTAACTCAACTTTAACTTAATTTTTCCTTTTTCATTTAAAGAACTAAAGAAGAACTTTAACCAAACTTTGTATCTTAAAAGAGAACTTGTTAAACAAGCTTCCATCGCTAGTCCCTCCTTGTGGATCACGACCCGCATAGCCACTTGCTATCGTGGTAGAATTGAGTAACTTGCACTTTTCATTCTTAGTTATGAAATTCTTTATTTTTGTGTCCAGGTTATAACTTAATCCCCTCCAAGTGAGAGATTAGGTCATTGTAGATTAGTTGGTAGTGGAGAGAGAATCCTACCCATGATATATAGCATCAAGAAATGTTAGTTCAACTCATCATAGATTTAAACCCTTAATTGATAAACCAGTTTCACACATATAGATGAGTCTCATATCTTAATTTAAATACACTCATGGCTAAGTATAATCAAAACATGTTTATACCCAAACTATTAGGCTTGATCAATTCTTTATTGGGTCCAACAACATAGGCTTATAGAGACGAGTGTATAAATTCAATTAGACTTGTGTAGGCCTAAATTCATTTCAACTCTAATCTAAATAAGTCTAACAATCTTTTACTTGGGCCAAACAAGTCATACAGGAAGGATGTTATACATAACTTTATGGTACAAAAACTTTAACCGTCAATAAACTACGGTTCAAAACAGTCTGGTCCATTAAGTGGCCTGCTACCGAACATGGCGATCGTTACTTTTTGTATAATCGAGGTAGACCATCCACATCACAAGGTTTAGAACCCTTAACGATATAGATCAAATGTGGACGTGTGACATGAAAATGTCATCTGATCAAATAAGGTACATTTCAACTGGTTTTCACTTTATGACTCCAAGGAGTCTAGCCTTATGATTCCAACGAGTTTAACTGGATGACTCCAATGAGTCTAACTGCTAATTCAACAAACTCAAATGCGCAAAAGTAGACTTTAGGAAATGTAGTTATACTTTATTATCAGAATCAATAAATATACATAAAGTGCACATAAAAATAATGTATGTTATATAAAATTATCCACCCTACTAAACTAGAATATCATCATGACTAGCCATCCTTATATGAGCAATATGCTCTAAGAAGACTCTAGGTAGAAGTCCTTTAATGAATAGATCTGTAATGTTAAAAAAATAGTGTTAAAGCTATCAGCAGACACAATGCGATTCCAAACTTTATCTTTGATGACAAAAGCCTTGATGTCGATATTCTTCGACTTTGTTGAACTCTTATCACTATTGCAGTAGAGATCTATAGCTTTTATTATCACAATGTAGCTATAATGGCCTATCGAGTAAGTCCACCATCTTCCTATAATCAGAAAATATAACCTGAAGTGGACTTTCTATTGTCGATACATCCATCATAATCTGAATCTGCGTATCCGATCAAATTTTATGTAGCCTTCTGTAGATATCACATTACCTTCTTGGCAGTCTTCCAGTGATCAATCCCAGAATTGATCAAGTATCTACCAAGTTTCTCAATGGTATATGCTATGTCTGGATGGGTACAAACTTGAGCATATATTAGATTTTTAACTGCCGATGCATATGCAATGTCTTTCATTTGCTCTTTCTGTAGGTCATTCTTGGGACATTGAAGTAGACTCAACTTATCTCCCCTAGAGAATTCTTCATGCAACACTATCTAGCACCTTATCGATATAGCCTTTTGCGGCAAATCTAATATTCCACATGTCCTGTTATGTTGAATGTGGATGCTTATCATAAAAAAAATGTTTCCAATGTATTTCATTTCAAGATTCTTAAAGAGCCATATTCTTACTTTCTAGTAGAATGTCATCTGCATATAGCACAAGAAATATAAATCTACTCTCTTTAAATTTATAATAAATGCATTGATCATATACATTCTCCTTAAAACTAAAATCGAATATTACTTGATCAAATTTTAAATGCCTTTCACAAGATTTTTGCTTTAGATCATGAATGAATTTCTTTAATTTGCAAATCAAATATTGTAAACTTTTCGCTTTAAAACTTTTTGGTTGTACCATACAGATTTCTTCCTTACTTTTACCATTAAAGAAGGCAATATTAACATTCATTTGGTGTAACTCCAGGTCGAAGTAAGCCACTAGTGCCATGATAATTCTAAAAGAATTCTTTATAAAAAATAAGGAGAAAGTCTTCTTATAGTCAATGCCCTCTGTTTGAGTGAATCTCTTTGTGACAAGACATGTCTTATACCTTTCAACTATACCTTTCGAATCCTACTTGGTTTCATATACTCATTTATAGCCAATCGGTTATTTTCCTTTAGCCAACTCTACTAAATCCCAAAAATTATTGTCCTTCATGAATTTTAATTCATCTTTCATAGCATTTGACCACTTAGTGGAGTGAACGCTGAGTTTGGCCTCATTAAAGAATGTGAGGTCATCATCTTGCCAAGGGCTGTTTGCTTGCAAGGAAGTGGGCAGAAGTAAGAAAATAGGGAAGTATAATTGCTCATTTCCCTATCTATCCAAACATCGAAAAAGGAAAATAAGAAAACCCCTTTTCCTTTTCTCTTTTCTCTTTTACACAATCATTTCCTCACTTTCAGAGTGCTACAGTTAATTTTGTGATCATGTAAATCTTATTTGTAATAAGTTGTAGCACAATATAATTAATTTTTTTGGTCATGTAAATCTCACTTGCATTCTAATTACAGTCCATTTTTTTATTTTTCTTAATTAATTTTTATTTTAATATTATTTTTGGTCAACTTTGTGGTCAACTTTTTCACTTTCACTTTCACATTATCATCCAAATACCGGAAAAGACAAAACATTTTTCAAATCACACTTCCCAACAACATTCAAACACCGGAAAACTTACTAACCAATTCCCAAATTCTAAAGGGAATTATTACCATTTCCTCAATTTCTCACTTCCTCACTTCCACCCTTAACCAAACAGGCCCATGTAAAACTCATGTGCTTGAAGATAAACCATATAGTCATTTGTAACAATTGATTTTCTCTCCTAGTTAATCTCCTAGGCACTTGTGATTGAGAATTTTCAGGTTCTACCTCATCAGCAGGATCGACTTTAGGATAAACTGTATTTGCACCTTATAAGGGTACAACTGTATTTTCATTCTGAAGTGAAATAACTACTTTATCATTTGAAACAGTTGTCATGAGCATAACAATATGTTCTTCCTCAAATGTGAAACCCTTATATATTTGACTCTCACTGTTCTGAATATTCTCAAAAAATTTAGCATTATCCGTCTTTATGTTCTTAATGGAGGGACAATATAACCTTAAAGCCTCTATACATCTCATAATACCCTACGAATAAATAGCTAACTGTCATTGAGTCCAGTTTCTTCTCATATAGTATATATGGCCGAGCTTCCATTGGATGATTAGTCTCGAAATATGCATATATCATACCACATCTTTACATTATTCAATATTAAATTTTGTAATAACACCTCTCTTGTATGTTTCTAGGTTCATGGCATGAAATGAAGAAGAAGCCTAAAAATCTCATTTATTTGGTGATTTAAAGCCTACATATATAGCCATTGAATATGGAAGGTGGTTCTGTCAAAACCAGGTACCCATATCCAGAAACCAGCAGTACATACCAACAAGGCGATAAATCAAGAAGATGTGACAGGAGGTGCCGCGTGCGCAGCCCCAAAAGGGAGGCAGAAATGTGGCAAAAACTACGTTTCTACGACTTTCTGGTGGGGCCATGTGTAGAGCTTCGACTCGTGGCCCGTGATGCCTCCCTGGCGCCCCCCTTTGCCTATAAATACCCCAGGATTTTCAGAATAGAAGGGAAAAGAGTTTTTAGGATAGTTTTCAGGGTTGTTTCCTTTCTTTAGCTTAGGTTATCTTCTTCCTCTTTTGTATTTTTCATTACTTGTAGATCATCTAATAGGGAATAGAGTAGTACATAGGATGAAATAAGAGTACTTGTAGTGAAGGGTGATACTCTATGAAAGGATCTCTCTTTATCTTTACTTGTTTTCTTCTCTCTAACTCCTTTTACATGCTTAGCTAATTTTTTCTCATGGCAACTAACTAATAACCACTAACTTGCTTACTACTTACTTGATAATTCACATGAATCTAATAGCTCTACTTGGCCTTACTCTTGCAAGAGTTATTGATGGCTCATGATGTGAAGACTAACACTCTAACATCTAATTCTCTAACAAGCTAACATTACTTTATTTCATGATTACTTTAGTTAATTTTGATGGTTTAAGTGTAGCTTGTACTTGTTGTTAAGTAAGATGTGAAAGTGATTTTATGGGTAATGCTTTGAAACGCTTAAACTAAGGACTAGTGATGGCTAAGGATACATGTGAGGCAACTATAACTAAGAAGTTAGCATGGTTAGTGGAGCCATTAGTAGTTAGTAGCCATGAGTTTTCTTTCTTTTTACTTTGTTTTAGAAATATACCAAAAAGTACAAATACATTCTTTTCTATGTTTCCCACTACTTTGTTTTCACCGTATCCTTCTCTTTTCATTCATTCTTTTCTTTTCTTTTCATTCTTTAAAACAGAGAAGAACCGCTAACACACAAGTGAACATACCGGTAAAGCTTTTATCGCTTCCTGTCCTTATAGCTTCAACCCATTTAGCCTCTATGCTATAATGAAAGTATCGAGGAAGCTAAAGCACACACTTTTAACTCGTGATTTCAAAACATACACTTTTCGTGTATGGTTTTCCCCCGATCAAATTTTGGCGCCGTTGCTGGGGACGGGAACGGTTTGATCTCACTTTTTTATTAACTTTCTTCTTTGTTTTTTGTATGTAGGTCAAAATTTTCAGAAATTTAGCATCGCAGAAATCCACACTTGCTTTTGTGTGGTTCGGTAAATTCTTGTATATTACTATATTCTGCTGCTTGTTTCTATGACATATACACAACAATAATTTAAGAACTAAAATACGGCAATTGGATGTTTTAAAACGGATTAGATATTTGCATCTAGGCACATGTCAATTTTCATTCTAATACACTGTATTTTGTTCTTCCATTGTTGTGATCTGGACCGAGGTGTATATATTACATTACATATAGTTAAAACAAATACATGGGTGATTTACTCGCTTTGTGTGTTCATTCTTATCTATATTGCATACTTGCACGAATCAAAAAGTAAGGGCAAATCCTAATACAACATAAGGTGGAGAAGTCATTACCTTCTCTTAGCCCAAAAATCACATCCTCACTCACACAATTCAAGTCTAAATAAAACTTGCTAGACGTTGGCCCCTAGGGATATCTCGGACTCATTTAAGAGATTGACCTAAGGGAAAAGTTATTAGAATTTGACTTTTATTAAATCGTTGTCAAAGGTTAGGGATTGAGAGGCGAAATCTCAAAGAATAGTGGTTTGGCATAATTAGGCCCGTTGCCCCGGCATGGATACCTTCACTGATCTTGCTCCTACCTGGCCGATTAACTTACGGTCAGATTCCTATAATATACCCACGTGGATAGTTTAACCAGTTAGGAGTCGTCTAGGTCTAGATCAACCCTAGTATATGCTTGTTTTTAATTTTTTTTCTTTTTTGTTTGTTTGTTTGTTGCTTGATTTTTCTTTCTTTTGTGATTGCTGAGATAAATGGAATATAACTAAAATTTTTCCAATCAAATGAATCCATTTTTTACTTCGACCTCATTTGACTCGGATAACTCTGACTTGGCTATGTACAACATGAATTAACCATGTATGCCGGATTGGAATTATCTGATTCAATATGATCTATATCCCCAATCGTATGACTATAATTTTCAAAATAATTTTCACTCTTCACAGAGTCAATGGGGATTCACCTCCCCTGAGTCAAATTTTCAACCACCTTTTTCATAATTTTTGCAATATTCATTTTCCGATTTTGCTTACTATACTCCTTTTCTAGAACCACCCTCTAAAGAAAATCCAATTTGGAAAGGAGTATGGAAGCCATGCTTGAGTCCCAACAACAAATTCAAACTTTACTTAATTCACAATCTTTCTCACATCAAACTCTATATACTCTTTTTCTAGAACATCCAATTGAAGAAAAATCTGAGGTAGAAAAGAGTTTGGAAGTCTTTGTGAAACAGTACAACAATTTCAAAATATATTGGGCTCATCATCTCAACCAAATTTTCAAGAGTCACACTCATCTTTTTCAGTCGTATCGATTCACAATGAACAACCATCCATCCTGAAAATGAATATGGAACTCTTGCGTGTGTCTGAGTAACAATCGTAAAATCTGATGGACTCACAACTTCACCATAATTTCTTAAACCAACTTTCATACTCACCTTTTCAACAAGAACCAATTGTAAAGAGTATGGAAGACATGATTTAGACTCAAAATTCTGTTACCCGGCCTATCAGGAGGTTAGACTCAATAATGGTTGAATTGATCAATAAGAATGAGAAAAGTCATTCTTATCAACCTTTGACCAATTCTTATATCCCTAACTCTATCGATTGGACCCAAGAATCATGTTATTTTGAAAACCAAGATTCAATTTCAGCACACCATTTGAACTTGAGCAAACTCCAAGTTTTGAAAATCACATTGACATTTTGGCAAGTTATTCCTTTTCTAAAATTGAAATTGAACATGGAAGTGATTCTGAACCTTAAGTTAGTAATTCCATTTCACTTTTTGACTCAATAATAACTCTGGTATCTTTACCAGATTTTTCTCTATTAGAGTCAACATTGAATTTTGTATCAAGATACCATGAAATTAAATCACCAATATTTTATGATCACACTTCATTGATGGAAAAAGTGTGTGAACATCAATTCTTTGGTTTGGACATCATTTTTTAACCAATTTCGGCTCCCACTTTTGAATCTCGACTTGATCAAAGGTAAATTTCCGAGTTGGTATTGATTTTTGTTTTTGTTCTATTTGAGTCCAAATCAATCATCTCCCAAAATCACACTTCATTGTTAGACAAAGGTATTGAATAAAATAACTTAAGAATTATTTTTGAAACTTAGAAATTCGGTGGGGATAATTTTTTAAATAAGACCATTCACTTCATCATTCTTTTTATGGGTTATATTCGAAAGGTCACTGGTGGGTTCCTGTGAATTCCACAATATATGATTTGGGCCATATTTCGTGGGATCTGACCACTACCGGGACTACCTTGAGGTAATTTTTTCTTCCCTATTTTGTTTCATGCATATACACATTCACGTTGCATTGAGGACAATGCATGAGATAAGTGTGAGGGAGGATTTACTAGCATAGTTAGTTTTAAATTTTCTTTCTTTTACACTTCTTTTTAGAAAATTTTTAGAATTTTCTTTTGTATAGAAACTCTTTTCTTTTCTTTTTACCAAATTTTTGAAAATAAGAGAAATAGTTTTGATTTATTTTTAAGAAAGTTAAGAGGATCTTAGGAATTAAGAAGATTTAACATTATGAATTCTTAAACCGAGTCAAAATAATAGATTTTGTTTAAATTTTAGGATAAGAAGGTAAGATTGGAAAGATAATTTGATCTTGAATTTTTTGCCTTATATATATGCACTTCACACTTACACAATTTTTTGAGATTGAAGAAAACTGAAAATGTCATAAAAATAATTGTGATTTATTAAAGACCATAAAAATCACTTATTGAAGCTGGGTAATTATGCCTTAAGAAGCATGATTATTCACGTCTAAAATGGTAGACCAAAATAAAATAATTTTCTTTAGTTTTGTGACCTTATTTACTCGAGTTCTTAAGCCCGAGGGATGTTTTATCATCTGGTACCATAAAACCATCTGGCTTGGGAGTAATCAACTAAAGACTTACTACCCGGGTGAGTTAGAAAGCCTAATAAAATTAATGAAAGAAAAAACAAAAAAGAAAACAATTGATATAAATAAATGGCATGAAAGTTAGAGTCGATATCCAAAAATCCTTCACAGTTCACAAAGTGCATATTTTCTAAGAGTTTTTATAAAAGATCAAAGAATCGATTCAATTTTAAATTCTTACATTTAATTTATAACAAGATTTTGCGGTTAGACTTATTTTAAGAAAGAATAATTTCTGATTAACCTATGATCTTGGATCAATTAAATTTTTGCAAAACTATTTCAACACTTTTCTCTATTTCAAAATGTATTTTCAAAATACTAACATTTAATTTCTTTCTTTATGGATTTTGTGGGTTTAATCTGCTAAAAAATTCTTAGGAGACAAAACTCCTCCTCTAGGGAAAACCTAAAGGCTTAATGGCATGTTGCACATGCTCAGTGCAATCGCGTCACCTGCAAAAGTGGTGTAATAATTTTCTTAGTTAGTTTTTCTGTTTTACTCGGGATGACCAAAAGATAAGTGTGGGTGTAATTAGTCTCTAAATATGTATATTTCATACCACATCTTTACATTTATTCAATATTAAATTTTGTTAATAACACCTCTCTTATATATTTCTAGGTTCATGGCATGAAATGAAGAAGAAGCCCAAAAATTCTATTTATTTGGTGATTTAAAGGCTACATATATAGCCATTGACTTTGGAAGGTGGTTCTGTCAAAATCTGGTGCCCATATCCAGAAACTAGCAGTATATACCGATAGAGGGACAAAGCAGGAAGATGTGACAGGCAGCGCCGCGCGTGCGGCCCCAGAAGGGCTGCGAAAACGATGCAAAAATCGTGTTTCTGCGGCCTTCTGGTGGGGCCATGTGTCGATCTTTGACTCATGGCCCCGTGATACCTCCCGGTGCCCCCCTTTGCCTATAAATATCCTTGCATTTTCAGAACAGAAGGGAGAAGAGTTTTTAGGGTTGTTTCCTTTCTTTAGTTTAGATTAATTATTCTTTTTCTTCCTCTTTTGTATTTTTCATTTCTTATAGATCATGTAATAAGGATGAGAGTATTACATAGGATGAAAGTAAGAGTGCTTGTAATGGAGGGTGACACTCTATGAAAGATTTTCTCTTTATCTTTACTTGTTTTCTTCTCTCTAACTATTTTTACATGCTTAGCTAATTTTCTCTCATGGCAACTAACTACTAACCACTAACTTGCTTACTCTTTACCTAATAATCCACATGAATCTAATAGCCTCTACTTGGCCTTGCTCTTGCAAGAGCCACTGATGGCTCATGATGATAGTTTCTAACACTCTAACATCTAACTCTCTAATAAGCTAACATTACTTTATTCCATGCTTACTTTATTTTCATTTTGATGGTTTAAGTGTAGCTTGCACTTGTTGCTGAGTTGGATGTGAAAGCGATCTTATGGATCGTGCTTTGAAACGCTCTTGAACTACGGACTAGTGATGGTTAAGGATACATGTGAGACAACTATCACTAAGAGATTAGCATGGTTAGTGGAGCCATTAGTAGTTAGTAGCCATGGGTTTTCTTTCCTTTTTATTTTGTTTTAAAAATATACCAAAAATCACAAATGCATTCTTTTCTATGTTTCTCACTTCTTTGTTTTCGCCGTATCCTTCTCTTTCCATTCATTGTTTTCTTTTCTTTTCATTCTTTAAAATATAGAAGAACAGTTAACACACACGTGAACATACCGGTAAAGCTTCTATCGCTTCCCATCCTTGTGGATTCGACCCGTTTAGCCTCTATGCTATAACGGAAGTATCGAGGAAGCCCAAGCACGCACTTTTAACTCATGATTTCAAAACACACTTTTCGTGCACGGTTTTCCCCCGATCACTGAAGAACCCTAAACATGTAGATGCCTAATACTGGAAGATTTTTCAGTCCATAACTCATATGGAGTTTTAATTACTATTTTACTAAGTACTCTATTAAGGAGGCAAGCAACTGTCTTTAAGATTTTACTCCATAATGACTCTGGTAGAGTAATGTGAGCTATCATACTCCTAATCATTCCCTTTAGTCTGTGATTTCGTCTCTTAGCAACACCATTTTGATGAGGTGTCCCTGGCATGGTGTACTGGGCTACAATACCATACTCTTTCAAAAAATTGACAAAAGGTCCTGGACATATATCGATCTGTCATATCTGCTATAGTACTCACCACCACGGTCAGATCCAACGGCTTTAATCTTTCCATTCAGTTGATTTTCAACTTTAGCTTTATAGATTTTAAACATGTCCAGTGATTGAAATTTCTCATGAATCAAGTATAGGTATCCATAACAAGAGTAATCATCTTAAAAGTGATGAAGTATCTATGGCCATTCCAAAAAAATGTAGGGAATGGGTCACAAATGCCTGTATACACCAAATCTAAGACTCCTGAACTCCGTCTAAAATCAAACTTTCTAATGTTTCTTTAATTAATGTTCACTTAGTGCCTACGCTATTCACATATAAAGATTCAGGATATAAAGTATGAAGTTTCAATTATACAGTTATCAATTAGAATTCTCGTACCAACAACTTTAGATTTGAGAAGTAGACTAATTATTTCATTACCAAGAATGACAGTAAAATATATCTGGCTAATAATGACATAGAAATACGATTCTGCCTAAAAATATGGTACATATAAAGTCTCATTCAAATCTAAAACAAAAAATCAGAATCTAATTTAATCTTACGAACTCCAACAGCTTCAATTGCAACTTTATTTTCATCACCCATGCATACATATCGCTCAGCTGGACTGGGCCTACTTTGGGTTTGAAAGTTCTGCATTGAATCGCTTATGTGAATTATCTAATCCACCATGTATAGGGTGGGATTAAAGCTAAATTAATTTTAGAACAAACATAAATATGAGATATACCTTTCTTAATTAGTCATTTCTGATGCTTTATGCAATTCTACTTGAGGTGGCCTACTTTCTTACTGAAGAAGGATGCAATGACCTTAGGCTTCTTGTCCTACACTTTTGCCACTTAGAATCAGCTACTGTAATGGTGTTTATGTTTCTCCCTTTAGTTACACTTTTTCTTTTCTTATTAGAAGTGTTACCATGGATGCTATGAGCACTTTTAATCTTTTCTTGTTTCAATCTCTTATTCTTGAACTCAAACCCAAGTCGAGACTCAAAGTAATGGTATAGTCTGCTTGGATTCAAGGAAGTGGGCGGAAGTGAGGAAGTGGGAAGTATGCCTTTTTCTTTTGAAAAATGAGAATTTCTATGTATTTTTTTGGTGTTTGGTTAGTAGTTGGGAAGTGAAAGTGAAAAAGTATTCAAAACTTGATTTTTAGTTTATAGATACTTGAAATAATATAGATCAACTTCAACAGAGTAGATCTTGTATTCGAATGTCGGAGAGGATTCAAGCTCAAATCCTTTTGGAAGGACACAAGTTATTGTGTCCTTCCAAAAGGATTTGAGGCTGAATCCTTCCCACTCTAATAGCAACATCCGACATTCGAATATAAGATCCACTCCATTGAAGTTAATTTATATTATTTTAAGTATTTATAAACCTAAAATCAAGTCTTTTGAATACTTTTTGCCCATTCATCAACTAGGAAAAAACAGACGGCCTAAATAATGAGTTAGTTTGTTTAACGGTGTAGAACATTTGAAACCTAACAAAAATTAGTTTGTAGGGATGGCTGGATTAAGAATTTATACGTCAAAGATATAGATCTAATTAACTTACTACTTTCGGCCGTCCATTTTGGTCTGCTTGATGGATGGGCAAAAAATATTAAAAATACTTGATTTTTGGTTTATAGATACTTGAAATAATATAGATCAACTTCAACGGAGTGGATCTTGTATTCAAATATCAGAGGGTTGAATTTGACTGGAAAAGATTCAGGCTCAAATCCTTTTGAAAGGACACAAGTCTATATATATATATATATATATATATATATATATATATATATATATATATATATAATATATATATATATATATATATATATATATATATGAGTAGTCTTCGTGCGAGAAACTTTCTCACACGAAGACCGTGAGAAAACTATATAGGAGCTTTTATGTGGATGATCCAACCATTCATCTTAATCTATATCTTTATTTAGACTATCAATTAAAAATCACGGGAGTCGGAGCCTTTTTACCCATACAACAAGTCGTTACAAAATATATGTTATATCACCGTAGAATAAAGATGTCACTAGATGCATTGGTAAAAAAAAAGTTGAAATCGCGTGATTTTTTATTGGTAGTATAATTAGAGTATGTAGATCAAGATGAACAGTTCGGATCATCTATAAAATCTCTCTTATATGGTTTTCTCATAAAGCTTATTATGAGAAAGTTTCTCATTTGAAAATTTTCCTATATATATATATATATATATATATATATAGTGGCGATCTGATGAGAAAGCTGGCTTAGATGAGAAGATAAGAAGGGAGCAAATGAGCCACAGGATTATTTTTTGGATGGTTAAGATTAGTTCTTGTGTTGGCAAAGTTAGTTTTGGGCTGATAAATTTAGTTTTTGGGTTTTAGTTTAATTTCCTCCAAATCTAATCTCAACCACCCAGAAACTAATCCGACAGTTCCATACTCCTTTCTCATCTTCTCATGTAAGCTAGCTTTCTCAGCGGATCATAATATTATATATATATATATATATATATATATATATATATATAGGGAGTTGATCCTCTAAGAACGGTTCTCACGGATTTCTGTGAGAACTTTCACGTGGGTCGTCGGATCTGATAGATCAAATCAAATAAAACTAGATCTCTATCAGATCCGATGACCCACGTGAAAGTTCTCACATGAATTCGTGAGAACCGTTCTTAGGGGATCAACTCACTATATATATATATATATATATATATATATATATATATATATATATATATATATATATATATATATTATATATATATATATATATATATTATATATGACTTGTGTCATTCCGAAAGGATTCGAGCTCGAATCCTTCCCACTCAAATACAACCCTCTGAATTTGAATACAAGATCCACTCTATTGAAGTTGATCAATATAATTTCAAGTATTTATAAACCAAAAATCAAGTGTTTTGAATTCTTTTTGCCTATCCATCAAGTAGCGCAAAATGTATAGTCGAAAGTAATGAGTTGGTTAGATCTATATCTTTAGACATATAAATTCTCGATCCGGCCATTTGACCGTGATCTATATATTTGAAAACCCCTACAAACTATTTTTGTTAGGTTTTAAATGTTCTGCAACATTAAACTAACCAACTCACTATTTAGGCCATCCGTCTTTCTCCTACTTGATGCAAGGGCAAAAAGTATTCAAAACACTTGATTTTTAGTTTATAAATACTTGAAATAATATAGATCAACTTCAACGGACAGGATCTTGTATTCAAATGTCAGAGGGTTGTATTTGAGTGGGAAGGATTCGGGCTCGAATACTTCCGGAATGACACAAGTCTCTCTCTCTATATGTGTGTGTGTATAAATATATAATGTGTATACATACATACAAACATATGTATACATATACATATACATATACATACATATATATGTGTGTGTGTGTGTGTACACACAAACACACACACACACATGAGGCTACCTAAAATTCACTATGTATCATTTTTATGAACGATCCACTCTATTTATCATGATTTTCATGTTCTAAATGCTTATATATAGAAAATCATGCATTTTGGTACTTTTTACTTATCGATCAAATGGTGTCATTATTCTATTGTTGAAAAATCGTTCACTTTGTAATCATTTGATGAAATGGGTAAAAGTATCAAAAGTGCATGATTTTTTATACAAAATTATGTTAGATATGTAGATTAAAATGAATGGAGTGGATCATCCTTAGAGACGCTCCTTGATGAGATTTTAGGCAGTCTCCTTAGATTGCAATCTAAGGAGACCTATTAGGAGCACTTTTTTCGATATATATTAAAAGTACATTTAGAGGGGGGTAAATAGGTGACAAGCTAATAAAATGCAAAACTAATACAGAATTAAAATTATTATTCAAACTAACATTACACACAACGTATAACTAAAGAGTGTAGCTGAATTCCCAGTGAAGGACTTTGGACTATTTCCTCAAGATTCCTCTAGATTAAGAGTTGAGGTGCCACTATGCCTCTCTTGGTTGAATACAAGTATAAGCAAACAATACCAAGCAAATATATATATGAGCACAAGGGAATATCAAGCACGTTAAAGATACAAATAATAATAGCATGCAAGATATAAAACACAAGTGAGAGAGAGATGAGCAATCACAAATACGGGATAATTGTTTCGAGATTCGAGCACACTTACTTTTCGTCCCCGCCTTCAACACTATAAAGGATTTTCACTAAAATCGATCTCGCAATATCACTCGGTGCCGCAACACCTACAACGAGCTCCCCCAAGAACTCTTCGACCCGCAAGTCCGTCACTTGTTCCTAAAAGAATAACACACGCAAGCACACTAACTTACCGAAGCCGAAACTCTACAAATTCTCAATCTAATGGGCGGAACACTTGGTGAACTGCTCTCCTCTTGATCACCAAAAACACTCTTATAACAAATGATCCCTAGAGGATAACTATAGTAATGAAAAGCTCAAGTTTGTGTGAGAAAAATAAGATAGATTTGGGGGTGAAAATCTCAAGAAAACACTTTTGAAAACACTAAAGATTTACTCTTGAAAACTCTTAGAAATAAAGCTCTAAAACTTGCTTCGAAACTCTGTAAAAGAGCTCTAGAAAATAACCTAAAAATCTTACCAAAATCTGGCTAAAAGTCCCTTTTATAAGGTCATCAAAAAACTAGCCGTTATAGGCTAGAATGACCTGTCAGTCGATCGGTGGGTCGACCGACCAACAGTCGTTTTTTAGACTGTTGGGGTTGCCGGTCGACCGAACTCAGGTCTTTGACCTATCGGTTGATCAAGGCAAGAACCAGAGAGCTGGTCTCTCTAGTCATCGACCGCTCTGTTGACCGGGGCCAAATGCAGAAAGCAAATTCTCGACCCTCAAGCTAGAGATTATGCACGTTGTTGTGTACGTCGGTCGACCGCTCGGTCGACCGAGCTCTGGGCTCAGAAGTAGAGTTTCAAGGGATTGAAAATTTAACTTGTAAAACCTAAAATTTTATTTAAAACCCATAAAAATCCACAAAAATAAGTTCATATCAATACTTTGAAATTCAAATATGTGTGATTAAAAATCAACACATATTACAAACATATTGACCTATTTTTGAGGTATAGAAATTTAAGCTTTAAAAAAACTGGTATTTTTCAAAAATCAAACTTTTAAAATGAAAAACTAATTTTTCTGAAACTTGTTCAAATACGCAACCAAGATATTAAAGCTCATTTGAAGCATAGTGTGTATGAAAATGATCCAATATACATATAAGATGAAATATCTTTGTTTTGACAATAAGCTTAAAATAAGTTTTGATTTAACAAAACTTAAACACATAATATAAAACTCATCAAAAGAAGTTTCTAAATAATATGAAGCAACAATGTGTATGGATGAAATCCAATACATATATAAACTATGTAAACTTGTTTTGATGGAGTATAGTCATGAAAATGAAATATGTATTCTTTGAAGTTCAAAACCAAAACATATATTTTCCAAAAACTAAACTATTTAACATGAAATATTTTGAAATATTCTGTATGTGTGTGTATATGAACTTGAGCAATCCATAACTAATCTATTCTTTACATTTTATCTAAAAATAAAATTTTAAAACTTACAAACTCGACTCAAGTCTTTAAAATCTTCTATTGAAAATCTTCTTCACCATTTCGACTTGTTTCAAACTTGATCCAAACGAGTTAGACTCCTCTTTGAGTACTTGATGTGATCTTAAAGCGCGAGATTTTAAATCAACACGTGCTAGCTTCAAAACTTGACTTTGAATCTTTCGTTGAAACTAAATACCAACTAAGATCTTGAGAAATATCTGAAACTAATTGAGCACAAAATCATTAGTACTATAACTACATGAGTTAATCATCATCAAAACTGGAGTGATGGGCCTTTGGGCCAACAAATATATATATATATATATATATATATATATATATATTGAAATACACCTAGAGGGGGGGTGAATAGGTGTAATTGCTAATCTAATGCTCTTTTTAAATTTTACTTAAGTGAGTGATGCAACGATCTCTCAAAACACGACTAAGAGCCGAATACCCCTTGCGAGGTTCTGAACTCCTTCCTCCCAATTCCCCTTAAATGGGTTAGAGGTGCGCAATGCAACCGTGTTGTATTGAGGTGTGATCGAACAATTCCAAGTATGAAATGCGATGATGAAATGCACACAAGTATTGTAGCAAGAAATATTGAAGGCAAGTAAAATAAACAAGTAAGGATAGCACAAATAAAAGTTAGTTCACAAGGAATAAATTGGAAGTAATTGAAGCAAGAAATTAAGCAAGAGGAACGCCAAGCCAATCGCAAACAAAGTGATTTGTTTCAAGGTTCGAGCCCGTAGCTCTAGTCCCCGCCTTCACCTCCGTGAAGGGTTTCCACTATCCCCTTAGGATCCCGTACAAGTTAGGCCTCCAAAGACCTCAAGCCCGTAGCTTCACCTTACAAAGAAATTCCCCTTAGGAACTTGTCTCCACAAGAACAAAGAATTACAAATTGGTGATCTCAACTAGACCACAACACTCTTTCTCTTTTACAAACACTCTCACACTTTTACAACTTCACCTATAGAAAGAATATGAAATTTTTGGCTCAATGAAGTGTTTGTGAGAAAAGCTTCAGTTGTAGAGTGATATTAAGAATCAAACAACAACTGAAAATCAAACTTAAAAGAATGGAAATGAAAGCTTTAAACTATTTTTCTCTTTCTCTTGAAAAACAATGAAAACTTGTATTTTTTCTTGGTAAATAACTAAGGCCTATTCCCCACTATTTATAGGGAGAGAATAGGTTAAAACCCTGATTTTTCCTGCTAAAATCTTCTGCAAAAGCACCCCAACAACTCCTAAAAACTCTGCTAAAGAGAAACCCAAAAACAGTTTTTCAGAAATGCCCAAAGAGGAAAGAGCCGTTGGGCTTGTTGCAGGCTTACCGGTCGACTGCCGGTCGACCGGTGCTCTGCTGGCAAAAGAGCCGTTGAGGCTCCGGTCGACTGCCAGTCGACCGATCTCACAGAAGGAACCACAGTTTCCTTCTATCGGTCGACCGACCCAGTCGACCGAAAGATACAGAGAGCAGACCACAAAAATCAGTCGACCGATATTTTAGGATCGGTCGACCGGCAGACATGCACAGCCTTGTGCATGTCTGGCCACAGCAGCCGGTCGACTGATATTTAGGGTCGGTCGACCGGTCTGCCTGGAAAACAGTTTTCTGGGCAGATTTTTGAGTTAGAAAAATTTGTAAAAATTCCTTTAAAAATCTCAAGCTAAGTGTTATGCTGAAAATAGTTTATATACATGTATTTAAACAAGTTTTGAAGATATAAGGCTTTGGGTACATGTATGTATAAACTAAGGCATAAACCTAGAAATAAATATTTTGAAAACATAGAAACATACAAAACAAATGTGTGTGCAAATCCTAGAGCCAAAATTTACATATCCTATCTTTAACAAAAACTACACTTACAAGCTTCTAGATCTTCAAGACTTCAACATGGGCAATCTTCACTTGATCTTCAATATTGCACTTTGAGCCCAATTTGACTTGTCTTGAATCCAATAGCTTGTATTTGAGTCCAAAATCTTTGTATATGAGTGAGAGTACTTCTAGTATGATAATAAACCTGAAACACACTTTAAACAACAAATGATATTAGTACAAATAACTAATATGTTTTGTAATCATCAAAATACACTAAACATGGGTTGATTGTAACCTTGGGCCAACAATCTCCCCCTTTTTGATGATGACAAAACATATGAGTTATTAAACAAATAAAAGAGGAAAAGCTTGAAAAGCTCCCCCTTAAACAATGCTATATATTTAACATGAATATGAGAAACTATGTAAGCATACAAAAATCATTTTTAAAACAAAGTCATCACCATAAATAAGAAACTCAAACATGAACCAAATATTAAAACAACTAAGAAAACTTAGTATTTCTCCAAACTCATACATTTTTCTCCCCCTTTTTGTCATACATCAAAAAGGGTTAAAACAAAAAAAATTTAACACATATTAAAAACCAAAACAAAACAAACTAAGATACTTTAAGTATCAATTTTACAAACATTTAATTCACCACAAATAAAAGAAAATCTTGCATAATCTAAAGGTTTTGTGAAAATATCCGCAAGTTGAAAATCGGTTGAAACAAAATCTATATCAATGTCACCTTTTTCAAAGTGATCTCTAAGAAAATGATATCTAATGTCTATATGTTTGGTTTTACTATGTTGATTAGCATTTTTGGTCATGTGAATAGCACTAGTATTATCACAATAAATCTTAACATGATCAAAATGTAAATCAAAATCGAGAAGAGTATGTTGCATCCAAAGAACTTGTGCACAACAAGCTCCTGCCGCAACATACTCCGCCTCGGCAGTTGATAGGGCTACACTATTTTGCTTTTTGGAAGACCAAGACACAAGACAATTACCTAAGAATTGACATGTTCCACTTGTACTCTTCCTATCTACCCTACAACCGGCATAGTCGGCATCCGAATAACTAGTCATGGTAAATTGGTTAGTTTTTGGATACCACAAACCTAAATCAATTGTGCCCTTAAGGTACCTAATTATGCGTTTTACCGCAATTAAGTGTGATTCCTTAGGACATGATTGAAAACGTGCACATAAACATACGGAAAACATTATATCCGGCCTACTAGCCGTAAGATAAAGTAAACTACCAATCATGCTACGAAATAATTTGATGTCTACTTCCTTACCTTGTTCATCCTTGTCAAGTTTTGTAGTGGTTGCCATGGGAGTCTTTGCTACTTTGGATCCTTCAAGCCCGAACCTCTTGATGAGTTCTTTGGTGTACTTGGCTTGGTTGATGAATGTCCCATCACTACGTTGCTTGATTTGAAGTCCAAGAAAGAAGTTGAGCTCCCCCATCATAGACATCTCAAATTCCCTTTTCATGCATGATTCAAAATTCTTGCAAAGAGAAACATTAGTAGATCCAAAAATAATGTCATCAACATAAATTTGAACTATGAGGATATCTTGATCTACATGTTTGGTAAATAATGTTTTATCCACTTTTCCTTTCTTAAAATCATTTGAAATCAAAAATGAAGACAATCTTTCATACCAAGCCCTAGGGGCTTGTTTTAAACCATATAGTGCTTTATCTAATTTATAAACATAATTAGGGTGTGTAGGATCAACAAACCCGGGGGGTTGTTCAACATACACCTCCTCATCAATATAACCATTAAGAAAAGCACTTTTTACATCCATTTGAAATAACTTAAAATCTTTAAATGAGGCATATGCTAAGGTCATCCGTATGGCTTCGAGCCGTGCTACGGGTGCAAAGGTTTCTTCAAAATCAATCCCTTCGATTTGAGTGTAACCTTGGGCAACTAACCTAGCCTTGTTTCTAACTACATTACCCGATTCATCCAACTTGTTCTTAAAGATCCATTTAGTGCCAATAGTTGGTCTATCTTGGGGCCTAGGAACAAGGTGCCAAACTTGATTGCGCTCAAATTGATTGAGCTCCTCTTGCATTGCAAGCAACCAATATGAATCGGCCTCGGCCTCGAGGACATTTTTAGGTTCTATGTGTGAAATAAAAGCAAAATTACCACAAAAATCTTGAATCTTAGAGCGAGTGGTTACCCCTTTTGATACTTCACCTATGACGAGGTCCTTGGGATGATGAGGATTGAATCTCCAATCCTTTGGTAGTGGTTGAGAAGGCTCCTCTTCATTTGCTTGATGTTCATTTCCTTGAGCCTCTTCCACTTTGGCTTCACTTCCATCACCATCCTTTGGCTTGTCTCCCATGGTAGAAGCATCCTCCAAGGTCACTTTCTCCAAGCCTTCATCTAAAGCATCAATTTCTACACAATTCTTAACAAACTTGTTAGATTCCTCAAATTTAACATGAATAGATTCCTCAATAGTCAAAGTTGACCTATTGAAGACTCTATAAGCCTTACTAGTATTTGAGTAACCTACAAAAATAGCCTCATATGATCTAGCATCAAATTTTCCCAAATTAATATTTGTATTTAAAACAAAACATTTGCAACCAAACACTTTGAAATAAGAAACATTAGGTTTTCTAGAAAAATACATCTCATAAGAGGTCTTAGTAGTATTTTTACATAGGAAAACACGATTTGCAATGTAACATGAAGTATGAACGGCCTCGGCCCACAAATAATGTGGTAGGCCATATTCATTCAACATTGTCCTAGCCATCTCTTGTAAAGTACGATTTTTCCGCTCAACTACTCCATTTTGTTGTGGAGTTCTAGGACAAGAAAGTTCATGTTTTATTCCATGTTCCTCACAAAAGGTGGTAAAGGGAAGGTTAATGAACTCACCTCCTCTATCACTTCTTATTTTAATTATTGAGGAGTCATTTTCCTTTTCAACTCTTTCTTAAAGGCTTGAAAATATGAAAAGGTTTGACTTTTATGTTCAAGAAAATAAACCCAAGTAAAACGCGAAAAATCATCTACTAAAACATAAGCAAATCTACTCCCACTTAAACTTTTGGTTTGTGTAGGGCCAAATAAATCCATGTGGATTAGCTCTAATGGACGTGATGACATGATATCCTTAATTGATTTGAATGAGGACTTAGTTTGTTTCCCAAATTGACATGCGTCACAAACTCGGTCCTTTTCAAAGTTCAATGAAGGAATACCCTTCACCATTTCCTTAGAGTTAAGCCTAGAGATATGGTCAAATGAAACGTGGCCTAATCTCCTATGCCACAACCAAGAGTCGTCATCGAGGGCTTTTAAACAAGTAATATTACAAGACATATTTAACATATCAATCATGTAAACATTGCTTTCACGAAAACCGGAAAATACACAAACATTAGAAGTTCTATCAATCACTTTACAAGAAACATTATCAAAAACAACATCAAAACCTTTATCACAAAGTTGACTAACACTCAAGAGATTATGCTTGAGGCCATCAACTAAAACCACATTTTCAATTAAAGGAGAGGTGCCAAGTTTTACATTACCAATACCGATGATTTTACCCTTGGCGTCATCTCCGAAGGTGACGGTGCCACCTTCATGATATCTTGATAGGGTTGCAAAGTTATTGATGTCCCAAGTCATGTGCCTTGAGCAACCGCTATCAAGATACCACAAACCTCTACGTCGTTGGGCTTTGGAAAGTACCTACATCATTTAAAACAATAGTTGATTTTGGTACCCAAACTTTCTTGGGTCCTTGAAAGTTAGTGTTACGAACCCAAACATTATGATGTGATGCACTTAGTCTATCATAGCAAAAATTAGCTAAGTGTCCTTTCCTTCCACAATGTGAGCATGTGTACACTTTTCTATACATGAATGCATGATGTGTATGTGTAGTAGTGTGAGCATGCTTTTGGGGTTTGCCATGTTGTTTAGGTTGTGTAGCATGAACATGAACATGAGCATGAGCATTTTTCTTTGGGGCTTGTTTCTTAGGAAACATAGCCTCAATCTTCTTTTTATCAAATTCACTACACTTTTTCAAAACAACATCTAATGAGTCTAATCTTTCCTTAAGCATGGCAATCTCATTAGAATCAATTAGTGGGGCCTTACCCTTGCAAGAAGTCTTATATTTTTCAAAATCATTTTTAGTAGTGGTCAAGGTGGAAACTAAATTATCCTTTTCTTTTGTAAGATTTACAACTTGAATACTAAGTGATTCATTATCCTTTTTCATTTTCAAATACTTTTTCTTCATGAAATCATAATTTTGAGAGAGTTCCATAAATGCTTCACTTAACTCATCCATGGATAAATCTTCATCAAGAAAAGTTGGGGGGTTACCTTGCTTGTGCTCTCATTTGCCATGAAGCACATATTGGCGGTGTCAATCTCCTCCTCGGATTCACTTTCGTCATCCCATGTTGCTTTCATAGCCTTTTTCTTGTATGGCTTCTTGGATGAAGATGGCTTTACTTTGTCCGGACACTCCGCTACTATGTGTCCCGGCTTTTGGCAATTAAAGCAAATGATCTTCCTTTCTTCCTTGCCTCCTTGCCATCTCCTTCTTCCTTGGAACTTTGCCTTGTTGTACATCCTCCGGACATTTTTGACTAGAAGTGAGAGCTCCTCGTCATCTTCTTCTTCGTCATCTTCGTCGGAGTAGGTAGCATGACTTTTGAAGGCAATGGTCTTCTTTTTGGTAGGTGCCATGTCCTCTCTTGCCTTTCTCTCCATCTCATGGGTCTTCAAGTTACCAATGAGTCCAATGAGCTCAATCTCATCTTTGTCATTGAGTTCCTTCAATGTTGTAGCTTTCACTTCCCATGATGGAGGGAGAGCCCGGATGATCTTTCTCACCCTTTGGTCATTGTTGATTTCTTCACCTAGAGAAGCAAGACCATTAGTAATCTTTGTAAACTTAGTAACCATATCATCTATGGTTTCATTCTCTTGCATGCAAAAATTTTCATATTGGGACCGAAGAAGGTCTATCTTGGCCCTCTTCACTTGTGATGTCCCCTCATGTGTTACTAGCAAATGGGTCCAAATCTCATAGGCGGATTTGCAATGGATGACTCTAGCTATGTCATCATCATTGAGGGCTTGTAGGAGTGCATAATGAGCCCTAGCATTGGCATCAAACTCCTTGGTCTCAATTTCGGACCAAGTGGATTCATCACCGGGGGGTACACTAAATTGTTTAGTCACGGCCTTTGCAACTCGACTACCTAGAGATTGCAAGAAAACGGTCATCTTAACCTTCCATATGGGAAAGTTAAGTCCATCAAACTTAGGTGGGGTCTTAATTCCATCGGCCATGTTTACTATGTGGAAATGAATGAAGTGATTAGCAATATAAGGATCTCTCTAAGGTTGTTAAGCCAAATCCTAGAGTCCAAGCTCTGATACCAATTGAAATACACCTAGAGGGGGGGTGAATAGGTGTAATTGCTAATCTAATGCTCTTTTTAAATTTTACTTAAGTGAGTGATGCAACGATCTCTCAAAACACGACTAAGAGCCGAATACCCCTTGCGAGGTTCTGAACTCCTTCCTCCCAATTCCCCTTAAATAGGTTAGAGGTGCGCAATGCAACCGTGTTGTATTGAGGTGTGATCGAACAATTCCAAGTATGAAATGCGATGATGAAATGCACACAAGTATTGTAGCAAGAAATATTGAAGGCAAGTAAAATAAACAAGTAAGGATAGCACAAATAAAAGTTAGTTCACAAGGAATAAATTGGAAGTAATTGAAGCAAGAAATTAAGCAAGAGGAACGCCAAGCCAATCGCAAACAAAGTGATTTGTTTCGAGGTTCGAGCCCGTAGCTCTAGTCCCCGCCTTCACCTCCGTGAAGGGTTTCCACTATCCCCTTAGGATCCCGTACAAGTTAGGCCTCCAAAGACCTCAAGCCCGTAGCTTCACCTTACAAAGAAATTCCCCTTAGGAACTTGTCTCCACAAGAACAAAGAATTACAAATTGGTGATCTCAACTAGACCACAACACTCTTTCTCTTTTACAAACACTCTCACACTTTTACAACTTCACCTATAGAAAGAATATGAAATTTTTGGCTCAATGAAGTGTTTGTGAGAAAAGCTTCAGTTGTAGAGTGATATTAAGAATCAAACAACAACTGAAAATCAAACTTAAAAGAATGGAAATGAAAGCTTTAAACTATTTTTCTCTTTCTCTTGAAAAACAATGAAAACTTGTATTTTTTCTTGGTAAATAACTAAGGCCTATTCCCCACTATTTATAGGGAGAGAATAGGTTAAAACCCTGATTTTTCCTGCTAAAATCTTCTGCAAAAGCACCCCAACAACTCCTAAAAACTCTGCTAAAGAGAAACCCAAAAACAGTTTTCAGAAATGCCCAAAGAGGAAAGAGCCGTTGGGCTTGTTGCAGGCTTACCGGTCGACTGCCGGTCGACCGTGCTCTGCTGGCAAAAGAGCCGTTGAGGCTCCGGTCGACTGCCAGTCGACCGATCTCACAGAAGGAACCACAGTTTCCTTCTATCGGTCGACCGACCCAGTCGACCGAAAGATACAGAGAGCAGACCACAAAAATCAGTCGACCGATATTTTAGGATCGGTCGACCGGCAGACATGCACAGCCTTGTGCATGTCTGGCCACAGCAGCCGGTCGACTGATATTTAGGGTCGGTCGACCGGTCTGCCTGGAAAACAGTTTTCTGGGCAGATTTTTTAGTTAGAAAAATTTGTAAAAATTCCTTAAAAATCTCAAGCTAAGTGTTATGCTGAAAATAGTTTATATACATGTATTTAAACAAGTTTTGAAGATATAAGGCTTTGGGTACATGTATGTATAAACTAAGGCATAAACCTAGAAATAATATTTTGAAAACATAGAAACATACAAAACAAATGTGTGTGCAAATCCTAGAGCCAAAATTTACATATCCTATCTTTAACAAAAACTACACTTACAAGCTTCTAGATCTTCAAGACTTCAACATGGGCAATCTTCACTTGATCTTCAATATTGCACTTTGAGCCCAATTTGACTTGTCTTGAATCCAATAGCTTGTATTTGAGTCCAAAATCTTTGTATATGAGTGAGAGTACTTCTAGTATGATAATAAACCTGAAACACACTTTAAACAACAAATGATATTAGTACAAATAACTAATATGTTTTGTAATCATCAAAATACACTAAACATGGGTTGATTGTAACCTTGGGCCAACATATATATATATATATATATATATAGGGAGAGAGATTTGTGTCCTTCCAAAAAGTTTTGAGCCCGAATCCTTCCCACTCAAATTCAACCCTCCGACTTTCGAATACAAGATCCACTCCATTGAAGTTGATCTAATTATTTTAAGTATTTAAATCAAAAACAAGTATATTGAATACTTGGTACCACCCATCAAACGACACAAAATGGACGGAATACTTGGTGCCATCTGTCAAGCGGCACAAAATGGACGGCCGAAAGTAGTGAGTTGGTTAGATATATATTTTAGACATACAAATTCTTGATCCGACCATTTCTTTATGATCTAAACATTTTAAAACCCCTATAAACTTATTTTTGCTAGGTTTCAAATGTTCTACAACCGTTAAACTAACCAACTTACTATTTAGGCTGTCCTTTTTTTTCTACTTGATGCATGGGCAAAAAGTATTCAAAACACTTAATTTTTGATTTATAGATACTTGAAATAATATAGATCAACTTCAATAGAGTAGATCTTATATTCGAATGTCGGAGGGTTGAATTTGGGTGGGAAGGATTCGGACTCAAATCCTTTTGGAAGGACATAAGTCTCTCTCTCTCTATATACACACACACACACACAGATACACACACACACACACACACACACACACACACACACACACACACATAGTTAGCTATAACCCATCAACTTAAACTCTCTATCGCCTCGCTCTCTTCACAATTTCGAGGAGGTAACTAAGGCGTTAATCACCTAGTACACCTCACGCTAGGAGGCCAAAAAGAATATCCATCACTTCTTTCTGCCAAGATGAGGCAGAGTGAAAGCCTAAAATCGTACATCAATTTTTTTTAAAGCCAACTCGTCAAAGTCTCTAACTGCGCACAGTAAAGATGTCGCTGCACTCACATTCATCAGTGGGTTGTAGATTTCTCACCTCCTTTATAAGCACCTCCTCGAGCACAATCACTACTACAAAACAAGCAATTTGCAGTTAAAATATTGCGTCGAATACAGTTTCGATGCTAAATTTGTGTCGAATTATTGCGAATTTGACGCAATGCATTAAATAAGACTTTAAACTCAGTAAATAATAAAAAAATATGGTACATATAGCGTCAAATTTTCGACGCAATCTAAAAAATTTACCGCCAATTATCTTCACCAAATTTTCGCGATTATATTGCGTCGGATTCTCAATGCAAAACGTAATTAATATATGGTGAATAATTTTGGCTGTAAATTTGCGTCTAATATTCGACGCAAGTATATTGCATCAAATGTTCGACACAATACAGACTGCATCTAAAATTTGACACAATATGCCCATACTTCTGGTCGGGAATTCCCTCCCTCTCCTTTCCCCCAAATCTCCCTCTCCTCCCCTAAATCTCCTACCTTTGCCGTGCCCCTCCCCCCGACGACCTTCCCCCAGCCTACCCCCACCCCCCGGCTTCCTTCCGGCCTACATCCTCCCCCCGGCCTGCCCCTCCCTTCCCCCGGCCTCCGACCTGCCCCCCCCAGACCTCCCTCCCCTGACCTGCCCTGCCCACTCCGGCTGCCTCTCCCCCCCGGCTGCCCACTTAAGCGTTCTCCCGGCCCCCCGGACTCTCTCTCTCGGTTCAGATATTTAATTTTCCCCCGGGTTATTTTTTTCCAGTTGCTCCAGTTTATTTTATTTATTAGGTTGAAACTTGTTTATACAATAGTAGATGACACACGAAAACGGACAGGAACATGAATATGTATATCTAGCACGGACACAAAAACTGATACGAACACGACACATGAACACAACTTGGACACGAGACACACGAAATGCACACGAACACATTAGAAAAGCACGAACACTTCACAAACACGAACATGGACACAAATATGGACATGAACATGGGATACAGAAACAGGCACGACATGGATATGTAGCACATACATATGACATGGACACAGATATGACACAGATATGTATATGTAGTAAGGACACATGCACGGGACACATACATGACACAGACACTGACTGCTAAAATAAAGAAACAACCAATGAGTTTATGAATGTACCGTGTAGCTTGTGGCTAACGGGTCGTGTCCACATGGAGGGATGCGATGGAAGCTTTTCAGTGAATCTTTTTAAAACAAGGAAGTGTGTTCGTTTTTTTAGGAAAAAGAGAATGGAAAGAAAGAGATGAATGAAAGAAAAATTGCAACTTTCAGAAAAGGTTTTGGAGAAGGTGATTTAGAAAACTTGAAAATGGTTTTGTTGTTTGTAATAATAAAGAAAGTCTGGGCTCACTATCTCACTACTCAATTGTTCATTCTTCTCTTAAAAAGTTAAATCCCTCAAATGATCATTTGCAAAACTTAGAGTTGTCTTTTAAAAAGCTTTAAGTAAAGCACATAAGATGTTAGAAGAGTTGAGTCTTTTTCTTCAAGAAATCGTAGAATCGAATGTTAAAACAGCAAGCGCGAAGAAGTAAGAATGAATTAAAAATGATTCGAGAGATGTTCATGAAAGAGTTGTGAATTCAACCATCTAAACCCATCCCCATGTGCCTTCAAGAACACTTTCAAAAAGAAAGGCTTTTAAGTGAGGCATTCATATGAGTCATCGAGTCTTTTTCTTTTAAAAAAACAGAAGAAAAGAAGAACGAGATAGTTCGATAGCAAGCCCAGAGAGAATGTTTAGTTATTCATGGCAAAAGAAAAAGAAAACAAAAACATAAAGCAACCCATACCGTACTGCAAGTGGAAGAGAAATTGGCTCGACTTTTGTATTGCTGTCACTTCAATCTTCAAGTACAAGCTCTCAGTCCTCTCTCTCTCACAAGTTTTGAACTGGACTACAAATTAAAAATAAAGATTATAACTTTCGTTCTAGCTAAACAAGAGTCTAAATTCTAAGAAAATAAGTACAAAATTTACTCCTAGTCTTCGCTGCTTTTTTTCTCTGCTGAAAACCATATTTATAGCCAAAACCCTGACAGGTAGAATCCCGGAATGATTGGGGGAGCAAACGCTCCCCCAACCACTTTTGTTTGGCCGTGGAAACGCGGCCCTAGCCGCGTTTCTGCGGCCTTGGTGTGGCCACTTGGCCACACCAAAGGGGGGAAGGCTCCTGGTTTGAAGGGTGTCCCGTATCTCCTGCTGGTTTTCTGGTTTCTACTCCAAACTGTTGACGAAACAGCCTTGATTTTGTGGCTTCAATCGCTCGATTCAGGGAGGATTTTTCTCAACCTCTTGATTTGCCAAGATTTAACCCAGATTTCTTCATTTCGAATTTATTCTGATTTAATTTAGAATTTGGTGGGCTTTTGGGCTTGTTTCTCCTTTCTTCCTTTAAGCACTTGGGCCTATATTTAGCAAAGAAAAAGACAACTTATTAATAGAATTTATTAGCTAACAAGTGTGGTAAAGTGACAATATAAATGCAATGTATGTGACAAATCACACCCCACACTTATCTTTTGCTCGCCCTCGAGCAAAACATCATACTAACTCGAATCAATTATTAGACCACTTTCGCAGGTCACTCGATTGCACTGAGCATGTGCAACAAGCCGTTAAACCTCTAGGTTACCCCTAGAGGACGAGTTTTGTCTCGTGAGGGTTTTCAGCGATTACACCCAAAAAATCCAAAAAAGAAAGAGAAAAAGTTAGTATTTTCGAAAAGCATTTTTTTTTGGAAGAAGAAAATATTTGAAGTATATTTGTGAGAGTTTAAGTAATATATAAATTAGAGGAATATCAAATTTATCATTCCTAAACTTAGTCTCTATTCAAAAACATGTCATCAATTAAAGTAAGGAGTCAAATTGTACTTCTCATCTAGTTTATTAATTTACCCTGAGTCATATGCACCATCGTGACTGTGAAGTTTATTAAGGGTTTTTCAACATTAACTCCTATGCCTTATATTTATTTATTTTTGGTGAAATTTATTCCACAATTCCATTAGGCTTTCTAATCTGCCCATGTAACGAGCATTCAGTCGATGACACCCAAACCGGACAGTTTTAGGGCACCAGGTGAGAAAACACCCCTAAGAACTTAAACACTCGAGCAGATAAGGCCACGAAACTAAGGTTTTATTTATACGATGTACCCCTTTTAGGCATGAATATCTATGCTTCATGAGTCATAAATACCCAGCTTAATCAGAAGATACACATTTTTTTCTTTTTTTTCAAACTTATCTAATTATCTTTTGCATAAATACTAAGGCTTGCTTAGGCCAAAGCACCTAGCTAATCAATAATTAGACTTTTTTTATAAGGCATAAGAGTCTCTATTTTTAAACCCTAAGTGTGTAAGTGTATTTTGTGTGCATATGTCATCAAGGTAAATATCAAGACTAAATTACTTTTACAAATTTTCTTCCTAACCCTAAAAATCAAACAAGTTATCTTATTTTGACCAAGTGTAAGAAATCCTAATTATGATTCTCTTATTCCTTAAAATGACTTAATTTCCTACAAAAAATATATCAAATATTGTCCACCCTTTTTAAAATTTTTCTTTTTTTTTAATATCAGTCATGTTAGAACCCTCCCCCACACTTATCTCATGCATTGTCCCCAATGTATAAAAGAAATGTATAAGTGTATGAAATAAAATGGAAAAGAGGAAAGTTACCGATACACTGGGTCAAAAAGACCCATTGCCGTTTCATTTACCGGCACCGATTCCAAGAAAGGTTTAAGGCGTTGACCATTTACCTTAAAGTCATTTCCATTCTTGGGGTCACTGATCTCAACTGCACCGTGTGGAAACACGGTTTTTACAACGAATGGCCCAGTCCATCTCGATTTCATTTTCCTGGAAAAAGATGAAGCCTAGAATTATAGAGCAAGACTTTTTGTCCAGGGACAAAGGTTTTTCTGATGATGTGCTTGTCATGGAAAATCTTGACTCTATCTTTAGTGATCCTAGTATTTTCATAAGCCTCATTTCTCAATTCCTCCAATTCAGAAATTTATAATTTCCAAAGGTCGCCGGCCTTAGTCAAATCGAAATTCAACTGCTTGATTGCCCATAAGGCTCGGTGCTCTAACTCAACGGGCAAGTGACAAGGTTTTCCATAGACTAACCTATAGGGAGACATTCCTAAAATCGTCTTGAAAGCTGTCCTGTAGGCCTATAGAGCATCTACAAGTTTGAAGGACCAATCTTTCCGGTTTTGGTTCACATTTCTCCAATATAAGCTTTACTTGTCTATTTGAAACCTCAACTTGCCCACTGGTTTGAGGATGATATGGTGTGGATAACTTGTGAGTTATGGCCTACTTTCGCATAAGGGCTTAAAGATCTATTGCAAAAGTGAGTGCCATTATCACTGATGATAGCACGAGGGTTCCGAAGCGGGAAAAAATGTTCTCTTTCAAAAACTTTATGACAACTTTGTTATCATTAGTTTTACATGGAATGGCTTCTACCCACTTGGACACGTAATCCACAGCAACCAATATGTATTGGTTCCCAATGAATTAGGAAATGGACCCATAAAGTCGATGCCCCAAACATCAAAGATTTCTATTTCTAGAATTGGGTTGAGGGGCATTATATTTCAGTGTGAGATCCTTCCTACCATTTGGCATCTAGGGCACGTCTTGCAAAATTTATAGGCATCCTTGAACAGAGTGGGCCAATAAAAGCCACTTTGTAACACCTTTTCAGCAGTCTTGCGGGGACCAAAGTGTCCACCGCATGCAAGTTCGTGACAGAAGGATAAAACACTCTTAACCTCCTCATCGGGAATGCATCTCCTAATAATTTGGTCAGAACAGTACTTGAAAAGATACGGTTCCTCCCAAAAGAAATACCGGACTTGGGACAAGAACCGTGCACATCGTTTTTGGACCAATGAGACGGAGTTTGGTTTGTAACTAAGTATTTCACTATATCAGCAAACCAAGGTTCTCTAGAGATAGTTAAGAGATGTTCATCAGGAAAATCCTCATTGATGGGTGATTCGTTGCATGGAGAATTAGGGATCCGTGAGAGGTGGTCAGCAATGACATTTTCTACGCCTTTCTTATCTCGAATCTCAAGATCGAATTCTTGAAGAAGGAGGATCCAACGAATGAGTCGGGCCTTGGCATCCTTCTTCATCATGAGGTACCTAAGCGCAGAATGATCGGTGAAAACGGTGATTTTGGACCCTAGTAGGTAGGGACGAAACTTCTCTAAGGCAAACACTACTGCCAAGAATTCCTTCTCGGTCAAAGTGTAGTTCATTTGAGCATCGTTGAGAGTCCTACTAGAGTAGTAGATCACATGCTG
Source organism: Agave tequilana (assembly GCA_038442645.1). Classification (NCBI taxonomy): domain Eukaryota; kingdom Viridiplantae; phylum Streptophyta; class Magnoliopsida; order Asparagales; family Asparagaceae; genus Agave; species Agave tequilana. The sequence goes on from JAVJIF010021271.1 coordinate 42,841, forward strand.
CTTGTTATCAATGCGTTGTCCTAGGACAGCGCCTATGGCAAAATCAGAAGCATCGCACATGATCTCAAACGGCTTAGACCAATCCGGTGCAGATATGATTGGTGCAGAAATAAGCTCACTCTTAAGCTTTTCCTAAGAATTTATGCATTCAGCATCGAAAGTGAAGGACACATCCTTAGCTAACAGATTAGTCAAGGGCCTAGCGATTTTGCTAAAATCCTTGATAAATCGTCGGTAAAAACCAGTGTGTCCTAAGAAGGATCTATGTCCTTAACGCATTTAGGCATGGGAAGCTTAGCAATAACCTCGATTTTGGCTCTATCCACTTCAATTTCTTTCTTGGAGATTTCATGACCCAAGACAATTTCATGTTTTACCATGAAGTGGCATTTCTCCCAGTTCTGTGTCAGATTTTTCTCAGCACAACGTTGGAGGACAAGTTCTAGATGATGGAGACATTGAGTGAATGAATCTCCGTATATGGAGAAATCATCCATGAAGATTTCTAAGAAGCGTTCTACCATATCTGAGAAAAGACTCAACATGCAACGTTGAAACATTGCTGGGGCATTGCATAAGCCGAAGGGCATTCGACGATAAGCAAATGTCCCAAATAGACATGTGAACGTAGTCTTTTCTTGGTCCTCAGGAGCGATAAGGATCTGGTTATAGCCCGAGTAACCGTCCAAGAAACAGTAATACTCGTGACCCGCCAAACGTTAAAGCATTTGATCAATGAAGGAAAGTGGAAAATAGTCCTTACGAGTTGCAGCATTCAGTTTCCTATAGTCGATGCAAACTCGAATCTTCGTAGGAAGTCGAGTTTGAACCAACTCTTTGTTCTCGTTTTTCACTACGGTGAAACCAGATTTCTTTGGACCTCGTGGACAGGACTGACCCATTGGCTATCAGAAATGGGATAAATTATCCCATTGTCTAAGAGTTTGATGATTTCAGCATGAACAGCCTCTTGCATTATAGGGTTTAACCTACGCTGCGGGTCTCTTTTGGGTGTGGCATCTTCATTGAGGTGAATGCGATGTTGAACGATGGTTGGACTTAATCCCTTGATATCAGTCATAGTCCACCCGATGGCTTCCTTATGTTTTCTTAGAATTGCTTTCAAATCTTTTTCTTCCCCGTCATTTAAATGGGAGGCGATGATGACGGGAAAGGTCTCTAGTTCGCCTAGATAGGCGTACTAGAGATGCGCAGGTAGGGCTTTTAATTCTAAGGAAGAGGAAGGCTCACTAGAGGGACTAGTCAAATCTGTTGGCTCCATTGTTAGTGAAATGGGGTTTGAGGCCCAATTCACAGCAGAATCTACAACTGTAAGATCACCTAGAGGGGGGGTGAATAGGTGATGGCTAATCTAATGGTCACTTATGAACAAATAATGCGGAATTAAAACTAAGTTGATCAAATTAAACTTCTTTTAATTGAACACTTATGTATAACACAAGAGTGTTACCGAATTCCCCTTGCGAGGCTCTGGACAAACTCCTCTAGATTCCCCTTGAATGGGTTGAGGTGCCGCGTTGGCTCTCTTGGTTGAATACTAGTGTTAATAACAATCCCAAGCAAGTATAGCAATTTTGAGCACAAAGATATATCATGCATATAAGAGATAAAGAGTATAAAGTAATGCAAGATATAAGTGAGACAAAAAGAGTAAGAGTGAGCAATCGCAAACACAAAGGGTTTGTTTCGAGGTTCGAGCACACTTGCTCTACATCCCCGCCTTCGACACACGAAGGATTTCCACTATGCACGATCCAACCGGATCTCTCCTTGGTGCCGCAACACCTACAAGCCCTCGGACTCCCAAAGTCCCTTACACACCACAAGCCCACCGGCTCGTCGAGGCTGCACCTCTAGCTACAAGAGTTCGCACCCGAACCCTAAACAACCACGAGCACACTTGCCCGTCTCCTCAAAGTACAAAGTTGAAATCTCGGTGATCTAAACACTTTGATCACCTACAAAAATCTCTCACTACAACACCTATAGAATGAATAGCTCAATGGATGCTCAAGTGTTTGTGTGAGAAAGCAAGGAAAGAAGGGTGGAGGAAAACTCAAAGAATCACAATAAACCACTCTTGATAAAACTCCCTTTAGATTGGAAGTATTAGCTCACTATTTTGTGGAGAAAACTCTTTTAAAAGACTGAGAAAAACTGCTCAAGAACTCTCCAAAATCTTGTAAAGAAACTATGACAAAACCCCCTTTTATAGAGGCCAGAAAAATCTGACCGTTGGGCTCTGTCAGAGCTGCCGGTCGACCGGTCCGGTCGACCGCCAACGGTCAAGAATCCGACCGTTGGAGCCTCCGGTCGACCGCGCACCTGGAGCAGAGAATTACTTCTCTGTCGGTCGACCGGTGCGGTCGACCGGAATTTCCAGAGAGCAGACTCTCTGAAGCGGTCGACCGGCAGGGTCGACCGTTCTCCAGTGAACACAGGCGTGCACGTCTGTGCAGGTCCGGTCGACCGACCCGGTCGACCGGCCACTGTCAGTTCTGAAAATCAGAACTGCCAGAACCTGAAAATTTTGGATTAAAGATTGGTCTTTTTGGCTTAATAAAAAAATCCCATAAATACTTAAAAATTCTACAAAAAATAGTTTTATGATATAGAAACATGCTTGAACAAAATCAAGGCATGTTATTAAAGATTTGACTATTTTTGTAACTTGGAAATATTGGCTCATAATAAAAACTGTTTTTCTAAAACAACATGTTTTTCCAAATTTTCATCAAATACAAAAACAAGATATACTTTAAAGCATAGTGTGTATGGATATGATCCACTACACAATCAAGATGAAATATCTAGTTTTTGACATAAAGCACTAAACTTGGTTTTGAAATATCAACATGTTTTTCCAAACTTTCATCAAATACAAAAACAAGATATACTTTAAAGCATAGTGTGTATGGATATGATCCACTACTTAATCAAGAGAAATATCTAGTTTTTGACATAAAGCACTAAACAAGGTTTTGGATATAAGATATGTAAACTTGAAATACCAAGAACCAAATAGAATTTTGTCACAATGAAAATCTTTTCTTAACAAGAAATCTTTTATGAAATGAAATTTTTATCATGAAAACAATTCTATCAAGAGTGTGTGTGTGATATGACTTGAGCAATCCACCAACTATCTATCCTTTACATTTTATCTAAACAAAAATAAAATCTTATACCTAGACACAAGTCTTCATCTTCTTGAAGTCTTCACTTGAAGGCTTCTCATCTTCTGACTTGGTCCAAATGCAATCCACCGAGCTCATCTCTAGATGTGTTCTTGATGCATAGGCTCGTGAATCGACCGGTGCTAGCTTCCAACTTGACATTTTATCCTTTGTTGAAGCTCCACACCTACTAAGATCTTGATAAGGAATCTGTCACTAATTAAACACAAGATCATTAGTAAACATAACTTCATGAGTTGATCATCATCAAAACTAGGGTGATAGGCCTTTGGGCCAACAATCTCCCCCTTTTTGATGATGACAAAACTCATGAAGTTATATATGCATGGATTAAAGTAAAGCTTCAAAGAAGCTCCCCCTTAACTCATGCATATCAAATAAATGATAAAGATATGACAATGAAGCACATGACATGTATGCAAATGAATGGAGATAACACAAAAACAAAATCTTTTTCTCCTATTATTTGCAAAACCAAAATAATATGCATAAATACAAATCTTATACAACCTTAAGTAAGGAAGACAAATACTTCTCCTCCTTAAGTAAGGAAATCATGCATATATCACAAATACTTCTCCCCCTTTTGTCAATCATCAACAAAGGGTTCAAAGTTCAAATCATCAAACAAATTTTCTCCCCCTTTTTGTCAAAAATAAGGAAATCAAGGAGGGTTAAATCAAATCAATCAATAAGATTTATATGCGATATACATTCATGAAGAGGAAGACGCTAAGTTAACTTCCCTACACATATGCATTATATGAAGAAGGGATGACAAGCCCTAACTCACATAAACATATTATGTAATGCATAAGAGGAAATGTGAAGCTCCCCCTACACACGTATATCATATAAAGAAGAGTTGTCAAGCTCCTCAATTTATAATATACTCAACATGAATCCATATGTAAGAGAGATGTTAAGCTCTCCTTGCATATAGGAAATACAAATCAAAACATTTTTATTTTTTTTTTATCAAAACAAAATTTTGAACTTTTCTCAATAAAACAAATTTTGAACCAATCATAATTTGTAATTTTGATACAATAGAAAATAGCACTTGAAGATGTGTGATATCAAGTTATCATTGCAAAATCTTTTATTGTTTCAAACATATTGATATCAATTGTAATTATATAGCATATTGATACCAAATGAAAGATCTAAAATAAAATCTTTTTATTTTTCATAAGCTTATGCATAGTTAATATAAGGTGTGAACTTAGCAAAAACTTTTTGTGCTTTTAAGAATGTAAATCAATTGTAAAGCAGGCACAAGAAAATCATATATATGTATGTGAATAGATAAGACCAATTTGAAAATTAGGGCATACATATATAGGAACCAAAATGTGAGTAATACACCAATTGTAAATTACACTGTAAATCATGTATATACTCATACCCAAAAATTGGTAGGTTTAAAAGATAGTTATGTCTAAGCACTACCAAATTTGAAGAATAATTTTGAAAAACTAGTTAAAGATCCTTCAAAAAAAAAAACATGAAATCATATGTTATTCATGAATTATACTAAATACATACAAGTTTAAGCACTCATAGTCCATAAAGCTCAAAAATTATCTTTTATCATAAAAGATGAGTGTTCAAAGGTTATGTAAATGGTATTTTCATGAAAATAGAAAGTGAAGCATGAATCTCATGAAAATCTTATTTTTTCATCTTAAAACAAATCATATATTTTTCATAAAGCATTGCTAAATACATAAAGATTTAATCACTCATGGTCTATAAAGCTCAAAATATTTTGTATCATAAAGATGAGTGTTCAAAAGATCATGTAAATAGCATTCTTATGAAAATAGTCATTCAAGCTCAAAAAGATCATAAATCACATTTTGTTTTACACATGTTTTAATCTTTAATACAAATCAAAAACATGAAAATCAATTTTTTTTTATTATTTATTTAAATACTAATTTTCATGGTATATGTATGATTTATCCAATTCTAACAATATGCATACATATCCCAAATATGAAAAGAGTCCAATATATATTGCATGAAGGCAAATGACTCAAGGGTATACATGTATATTTATAGATTTGAATTAAACACACATATACATGAAGTAAGATCAAAGATAGGCATAACAAGTATAAATGACCGAATCATCAAAACTAGCCTATACACATGCATATAGTGGATACAAATGAGCATGAAGTTCAAATATGTATGAGTCAATTGTAGTTCACTATTCATATATGTATAAATGCAAGTTTTGACACATTCTACATTTAAGCATGTAAATGCCACATGAAGCACCAACAAAAATATGAACATGCTATATGATACATGAAATTAAAAAACATGTACATAAATGAAATAGGAGTTTAGAAATTGTTACCAACTTCAAAGCTCCTAGCATGGTGGTTGACCCACCAAAATTCCTTGATAGCAATGCATCCAAAGTTTGTCCATCAAGTCCATTGCATCCGCTATCAAGGCACCAATCCTCTCACGTTTTGTGAGAGCCCTCACCTACATCAAAATCAAAGGGTGGGGGTTTTGGTACCCATACTTTCTTGGGTCCTTTGGGGTTAGCTTTATTGTAAGGATCCCAAAAATCTTTATACTTAGCAAAATATAAATGAGGTTTCTTATCAAAACAAAATTTTACTAAATGGCCTTTGCGGCCACAATGTGTACATACGTACACCTTAGTATGCTTATGAGTGGGAGTGTGAGCATGATGTGCATCATAAGCATATGCATGATGTGAATGTGCATGAGTATGAGGAACTTGTTTCTTTTGAAACAAGGATTCCAGTCTAGTATGATTGAATGCACATGAGCTCAAATTAGAGCTCAAAATTATCAATTTTATTTTTCAAATTTTTAATCTCATTTTATCAATGTGTGCATGAGAAGCATGATGAGATGAAGAGTCAATTTTCTTTTTCTTTTGAAAAACATTATCCTTTTCTTTTTCAACAAATTTTCTTTTTAAAGACTTATTTTCTTGCAAATGACTTCCTTTTGTTTTTCCACCATATCAACCTTATTTTTCAAAATCATATTTCCTTCACAAAAAACATTCAATTTAGACATTAAGGAAATATTCTCATTTTTAAATCCTCATTATCTTTTTCTAAACATGCAAGTTTATTTCTAAAAGAATCATTTTCTACATGCATGCAATCAAATTTCTTTTTCCAACTTTCATTATCTTTTTCTAAGCATGCAATGTTATTTCTATATGAGTCATGTTCCTTATGCATGCAAGCAATTTCCTTTTCAAATTTTATTATTCTTTTAATCATGTCATATTTCTCAAGCAATAATTGGCAAAATGTATTAAGCTCATCATATGACATATTAACATCCTCATCCTCGGATCTGGAGTTTACCTCAAGGGGGTTATCCCCTTGGACCATGTAGCACTTGTTGGAGGTGTCGCTTCCAACATCCGAGTCACTCACCGCATAGTATAGATCTTTTTCGCCGAGGGAGGTGATGATGTTCCATACTACAAAAAGCCGATTCAACATTAGAAACCCTAGATAAATAATCATCATTTAGGGTTGACTGATAGCATGAAGGGCTTTTGCATTAGCCTCAATGTTCTTACCATCTAAAGAATAAGCATTATTAGTAGTGGCAAGATAGACTGAAATCCTAAGGCTTTGAGGTACAATGACATCTTAACCTTCCAATTTGGATGTTAAGGATGTCAAAGGTGGGTGGTGACATGAAGTCCATGGTGAGTGTACAAAATATTGTGATTAGCCTAAAAGTAGGATCTTTAACTCTAGGTTGTTAGACCCAATATCAAGAGCACTTGGCTCTGATACCAATTGTAAGATCACCTAGAGGGGGGGTGAATAGGTGATGGCTAATCTAATGGTCACTTATGAACAAATAATGCGGAATTAAAACTAAGTTGACCAAATTAAACTTCTTTTAATTGAACACTTATGTATAACACAAGAGTGTTGCCGAATTCCCCTTGCGAGGCTCTGGACAAACTCCTCTAGATTCCCCTTGAATGGGTTTGAGGTGCCGCGTTGGCTCTCTTGGTTGAATACTAGTGTTAATAACAATCCCAAGCAAGTATAGCAATTTTGAGCACAAAGATATATCATGCATATAAGAGATAAAGACTATAAAGTAATGCAAGATAAAGTGAGACAAAAAGAGTAAGAGAGCAAGAGTGAGCAATCGCAAACACAAAGGGTTTGTTTTGAGGTTCGAGCACACTTGCTCTACATCCCCGCCTTCGACACACGAAGGATTTCCACTATGCACGATCCAACCGGATCTCTCCTTGGTGCCGCAACACCTACAAGCCCTCGGACTCCCAAAGTCCCTTACACACCACAAGCCCACCGGCTCGTCGAGGCTGCACCTCTAGCTACAAGAGTTCGCACCCGAACCCTAAACAACCACGAGCAACACTTGCCCGTCTCCTCAAAGTACAAAGTTGAAATCTTGGTGATCTAAACACTTTGATCACCTACAAAAATCTCTCACTACAACACCTATAGAATGAATAGCTCAATGGATGCTCAAGTGTTTGTGTGAGAAAGCAAGGAAAGAAGGGTGGAGGAAAACTCAAAGAATCACAATAAACCACTCTTGATAAAACTCCCTTTAGATTGGAAGTATTAGCTCACTATTTTGTGGAGAAAACTCTTTTAAAAGACTGAGAAAAACTGGCTCAAGAACTCTCCAAAATCTTGTAAAG
>JAVJIF010021272.1:0-83459 GCA_038442645.1 Agave tequilana
TGATCCACAAGGAGGGTTTGCGATGGAAGCTTTACGGTTCTTTATTGAAATCGTTAAGAATAAAAGCGAAGGTTCTTCTCTGTTTTTAAGTTAAGAAAAGTGAAAGAATTACGTTATGTTAGAAGAGAATGAAAGATGAAGAAGGTGAAAAATCAGAGAACAATAAAAGCGACTATGTACAATGAAGTGGAGAAGAAAGAGTTGGAGGAGATGGTTGGTGATCTATACTAAAGAAGTAAAAGAAAAGAAAAAAAAAAAAGTGTAGAAATACTTACCTAGGTTGAGTGATGACTTACCTGGAAACCATTGCATGTTCTACCTTTGCTTCGGAGCCGTTCAACGCTTAGATCATAAGCTCGAGCTCAGTCCCCGTGCACATTATATCGTCAAGCCTAGCAAGAACGAAGTGATGCGGATCTTGGAAAAGGAGAACGTCTTCATGAACTATCGCTGGTTGTCACGTAGCTTAGTTATACTTGCTTTGGAATTCACTTGTACACTCAACAACAGCAACCAAGGTAAAGTAGAAGAGGAAGACGAAACAAAAGAAAATACAAACATAAAAAGAACTTTTACCTTTATTAATTGCAGAGACAATGGAAGAAAGGAGGAGGGTACATCGTCGGTGTCACTCTCAACTTCAGCCTCTCTCTCTTACTTACATGAATCTTCTTCTACCCTAAGTTACATACAAATTACATAACAAGAAGAGAAAAACTTAAACTACAAAGAATTAAAACTAGGCTAAATCCTAATCTGCATTGGCGTCCATTTTCAGTGCACATAATGGCCTTTTATAGGCAGAAAACCCAACCACCAAGATCCCGGGGAGGTCGGGGGAGTTCACGCCCCCTAACTCCCCAAGATTGCCGCGGAAACGCGGCCCAAGCCGCGTTTCCGCGGCCAGGGTGTGGCCAGATGGCCACACCCTGTTGGTGGGTCTCTCCGGGTGTTTCTTCTGGCTTTATCCTTTGTTGGTTTTGTCGTTTGAGCTCCGGATTCTGACGAAATGACCTTAGATTCTTGGCTTTAACCGATCGATTCTGAGAGGATTCTTCTCAACCGGTTTTAACCTCTTGATTTTGCCCTGATTTTATGTGTCCAAATTAACTCTGATTTAATTCAGAATTCTGGTGGGCTTTTGGGCTCATTTCTCTTCATCTCCTTAAGGATTGGGCCTGCAAATAAATTAAATAAATAATTAGGACAATGCAGGCTTTTATTCTAAAATAAGTATGGAAATGTGACATTAAATATGCAACATTAGTGACCAATCAAAACCCTAGGTCTAAGATTATTTTTCTTGAAGATTAAACTGATAATTAGATTTCTTAATCTAGGTTGCACACTTAAATAACTCCTCATGACTTCATACTTGATTGGTCACTAATGTTGCATATTTAATATCATACTTTCATACCTATTTTAGAATAAAACTTTGCATTGTCTTAATTAATTACTTAATTTATTTGCAGGCCCATTCTTTAAGGAGATGAAGAGAAATGAGCCCAAAGCCCACCAAAATTCTGAATTAAATCAGAATTAATTCACACTCACTAAGTCAGGGAAAAATCAAGAGGTTGAAAACTGGTTGAGAAGAATCCTCTCAGAATCGATCGGTTAAAGCAAAGATCAAGGGATGAGATGAAGCAAGTTTGATTCAGATTCTGACTGGATACATTTTAGTATTCGAATCATAACTTTTGCTACAGAATCTCAATTCTGATGATTCAAGATGATCCAGAAAGCAGACTTACAGAGCTACAACTCTTATGTTGATCATTATCTCTAATTCTGTTATTTGATAAGTGATATTCAGCAATAAATATGCCAACAAACTGCAGATCAGAACTGAATATCCACCTCAAATCAAGTTTGAAGATAATGGGAGTTCAAAAATTGCTAGATTTACTTATCTTCACACTCCTCTACCCTCTCCATTTCTCCTATAAATACCTTCACTCAAAGGCAAAAGGGACGACCATGCAGATTAGGATTTAGCCTAGTTTTTCATTTCTTAGTTTAGGTTTTTGTTTTTCTTTTTCATGTAATTTAGTTTTCATTTATGTAATTCTGAGGAGATCAACTTTCATCGAAGAACAAGACTGAAGCTTGAGCTAAGAGTGACAATTGGTGTAAGGTTTTATTTCTTTTCTTTGATTGTTATGAAATCAAATCGATGCTATTTCCTTGTATGTTCTTTTTAGTTCTCTTCTTCTTTTCTATTTTACCTTTCTTTTTGGTACAACTGTCTTCCAAGTGAGTCTAAAAGCATCGAAAGAGCCTTGCCTTTGCGAGTGCCACCGATAGCTCATGACGATGGAATTGTGAGTCTCTCTGTATCATTTCATGCTTGCGTATCTTGATGATGTAATGTGGAAGAGACCAACACTCGACTCTTATGGGCTATGCGCTAATTGCCTCCAATTCAAGGTAACATTGAAGCTAAGAACTCAAGGTAAGCTTTTGGTGAAAAGAAGGTAAATATTTGTTTTCTTTTCTTTTTCATTTCTGTAAATTAAATCACCACATCTTCCAACTCTTTCTTCTCCACTCACTCCATTTGTACATAGTCGCTTTTATTGTTTTCTGAATTTTCCACCTTCTTCATCTTCCATTTTCTTCTAACTTTAATATAACTTTCTTTTTCATTTTCATAACTAAAAACAGAGAAGAACCTTCGTTTTATTTTCTTAAAAGATTTCAATAAAGAACTGTAACGCTTCCATCGCAAACCCTCCTTGTGGATCACGACCCGCATAGCCACTTGCTATAGCGGAAGAATTGAGCACTTGCACATTTTTATTATAAGTTCTGAAATTTCGTATTTTTTGTGCAGGTTTTGCCTCAATCAATACTTAAGAACTAGGACAGCATAAATTTAAGATAACACTTTTCTTATGCTATACTTAGAAGTTAGGATGAAACTTGGTTTAGTTTTTGGTAATGCAACTTAGTTAAATTCTAGTATCATCTTTTCTTGCTTGAATCCTTCTTACTAAACCTAGGGGAAATCATATATATCTCAAGATGACATTCAACATCCAAGACTTGCATTGTGGGTTGTGGTAGTAGATCAGTAAAACCCTACTTCTTTACTCATATACATTTCAACTCTAATCCCTCCTTTGGTTTACTTGAAGCATACAGAGGAATTGGCCGAAAAGCTTGCATCGCATCCTTCCCTGAGGATCACGACCCGCTTTGGCCCTTGCTACAGTGGATAGCATTGAGACTAAGAACTCTACAATTCAATCTCTTTCTTTATAAATTCTTAGATCTCAATCAAAATTTTGGCGCCGTTGCTGGGGAAGGAACGGCATGATTTTCTCAAAACTAATTATTTTTTATTCTTTCTGTTTGCAGGTTCAGAGAACAGGAAAACTAAACAGCAGCAAGGACACATAGCAACTCTATGCCTCTGCCCTCGAAGGCAGAGCACCAGAGCCTACTTCAGAGCCGCGGGTCCGCGGCAATAGCCGCTTTTCCGTGGCCTGAGTAGTTCACTACTCATACATTTTTCTGCAGGTTGCTAGAAATTGCAAATACTGCTTACTGCTGTGATATATTTTCTCTGTGATCATTCTGCAACTGCTAATTAAATAACATTAACTCATTTGTTGATAATAAAAAAAAATTAGACTCTTGCATCTTAGGCACGTGTCTATTTTAATTTTTTTTTATTCTGTTGAAGAGTGCTGGCGGCAAGGTACGTCTGCATTGCATATAGATTAGGAAACACTCTTGGCTGTTTTACTGCTTTTTGAGTGATTACTTTTCTACTGCTTTACACGTAAAAAAAAATATTTAAGAGCATACCCTATAAACAAGATAAGGTGGGGATTTCATCACCCTCCCTTGGCCCACAAATCATATCCGTCACACTCACAACCCTAACTTTAAGTAAAATTTGACTAGACGTTGGCCTTAGGGACATCTCAGACTAAATAGGAGATTGACCTAAGGAGAAAAGTTGTTCAAAATTAACTCTTGCCAAATCGGTGTCTAGGCAGGGATTGAGGGCCGAAAGCCTGAAGAACGGTGGTTATTTAATTAAGGAACGTCTCTGACGGAAAACCTCCCACCGGTCTTGCCACCTACCTGGCCGATTAGCTTGTGGTTAAGGTCAACAATAGACCTCCTAAGGACAGTCTAAAGTTAGGAGTCGTCTAGGTCAAGGATTACCCTAGAATAGGATTTTGTTTGTTTGTTTTTTTTTTGATTGATTGGGTGAACTTGTTTGCTAATTGTGCATGTCCGCTTGGTCGAGAGACCCACTTACATCTAGGCTAACTAGAACTAGTTCACCACCCAAGCAAGAGCCCGACTCACACATGGCACAACCACCGTCACTCCAAGATAGGTTCTATCCTATTAGAACCTCTCTTCCTTCTTGCATCAAGCTTACTGATGAAGGTGTTGACCAATTTGAGCTTAAGCCACAATACATCAACACCCTTCCTAAATTTCATGGACTTGAATCCGAGGATGCATACTTCTTCATAAGGGAATTTGAGGAAGTATGTCTCATGATGAAGATACCTAATTTAGGAAAAGATGCCATCAAACTTAGGTTTGTCCCCTTTGCTTTGAAGGATTTAGCAAATAAATGGCTCTACAGTCTAGAGGCCGGTTCTATATCTTCTTGGGATAATTTCGTTAAGGCCTTCTTAAAGAAATTTTATCCGTTCACAAGACTGCACTAATTAGAAAGAACATCCTACAGTTTGAGCAAACAGCCAATGAACCTTTTTGGAAATACTTCGAACGTTTTAAGGACCTCCTTGCCCAATGCCCTCACCATGGGATAGAGAAATGGCTACTTTGCCAAGTTCTATATGATGGATTAGATTATCCAACTAAAACGCTGTTAGAATCCATGTGTCAAGGAGGATTTCTGCAAAAGAATGAAGATGAATGATGGTTATTGTATGAAGATTTAGCCGATAATACCATCCAATGGGAACCTACTCCGGAAAAATTTAGGACTAATGACCCTACTTCTTCTAAAGGATGTATCCATTCCATTGAGGCCAACATAGCAACCGATGCTAAGTTAGCTGCTGTTATGCGAAGATTAGAGGCTCTTGAAATTAAAGAACTAGTCTTTGTGAACCAAGTCAGCCCAACATCTTTGGCGGGCTATACTTATTGTCAAGATATGAACCATGTGTTCGAGGAGTGTCCCGTCTTTTTCGCGCATCAAAGCTTGCCCGAACATATGAGTGCGGCCTTCACAAGGCCCGCCAACAATCCTTATTCGCCCACCTACAATCCCGGTTGGAGAAATCATCCCAATTTTTCATGGGGCCCAAGCAACAATGAGCAAACTAGGCCCAAATTCTCCAACAATTTCCAAAATCCGCCCTATCAACAAAATTTCCCTAGTCAAAATCCTCCACCATCTTTCCAAAATTCGCAAATGAAAACAAGACTCTCAAATTTGGAAAGAAAGGTGGACACTCTAGTTAAAAGCCTCGACACGCTGGCTCAAGTCTTAACTAGGATAGAGATCTAATTGAACCAACAAGAGAGACAGAAGGGAACTTTACCGAGTCAACCATTGCCAAATCCTAGGAATCCTAGGCTAGCCAATGAGGCTCAAGACCCAAACCAGTGTAACTTGGTTCATACACTTAGATCGGGAAACAAGTTGATAATCAAGTATCCATGCCACAGGATCCATCTCAGTCATCCATTCCATCTAGCTCCACCCCTTCTCCACCCAGCTCCAATGAAACTGAAGTTGAAAAGTCAGCAGGACAGGTGTACCAGCCTATAGCCCTATTTCCAAATAGGCTTAGAAGCAACAACAATGCACATATGGAGAAACTACTAGAGGTGTTCAATCAAATTAGGTTCAACATCCCACTTCTTGATGCAATCCAACAGGTCCCTAGTTATGCCAAATTCCTTAAGGACATGTGCACCAAGAAAAGAAAGACAAATGTGCCTAAGAAGGTTTTCCTAGCCACTAACATCAGTGAGCTATTGTCCAACCAGATCCCTGTCAAGTACAAGGACCCTGGTTGCCCCACCATCTCTTGCACCATAGGTCGAGTTGAAATCAATCGAGCCCTCCTCGATTTAGGAGCTAGCATCAATTTGCTCCCTTTCTCCGTATATCAACAACTTGGATTAGGTGAACTCAACCCAACCCAAGTTACTATTCAATTGGCTGACCGCTCAATCAAAGTTCCTAAGAGAGAGATCAATGACGTCCTCATATAGGTGGGAGAATTCATTTACCCTGTCGATTTCATTGTTTTAGAGACACAACCTGTGTCTAATCCTAGGTCCCAAACTCCCGTTATCTTAGGAAGACCGTTCCTAGCAACCGCAAATGCAATCATAAATTGTAGAAACGGATCCATGAGATTGACTTTTGGGGATATGACCAAGGAAGTCAATGTTTTCAACCTAGGTAAGCATCCCTACGATGTGACCGACCAACCCTTTGAGGTTAATTTCATTGAAAACATGACGAGTGAGCATAATGAGGAGATCACACTAGAGTCAGAGGAAGAGGAAGACTTAGAATCAAGTGATCTCAGCCTTGATGAGATCGAATGGGAAGCAAATCCTAGTTCTATAGAGATGGGAAATTCTAGCTTAACAACTCCACCCATCGAGCCACCTCCTTCTTTGGAGTTAAAGGCCTTGCCTAAACATCTTAAGTACGCCTACCTAGGTGAACAAGAGACGTTACCGGTCATAGTTGCATCTAATTTGACTAATAGGCAAGAGGAAGACCTACTGGCAACCCTTAGGAGACATAGGGAAGCCATTGGTTGGACTATGGCAGATATCAAGGGACTGAGCCCTACGATAGTCCAGCATCGTATCCATCTAGAGGAAGGGGTTAGACCGAAGAGGGATCCACAGCGTAGGCTAAACCCACTTATGCAGGAGGCTGTACAAGCCGAAATAGTGAGACTGTTATATAATGGGATCATTTATCCCATTTCCGATAGCAAATGGGTTAGCCCAATGCATGTGGTCCCTAAGAAGTCCAGCTTTACTGTGGTAGAAAACGACAAGCATGAGTTAGTGCAAACACGATTGCCTACCAAGGTTAGAGTATGCATAGACTATCGCAAGTTGAACGCCGCCACTAGGAAAGATCATTTTCCTCTCCCATTTATCGACTAAATGCTGGAAAGATTAGCCGGTAATGAGTATTACTGTTTCTTGGACGGTTATTCAGGGTATAACCAAATCCCTATAGCCCCGGAGGACCAAGAAAAGACAACGTTCACGTGCCCATTTGGGACATTTGCCTATCGTCGAATGCCTTTCGGCCTATGTAATGCCCCCGCCACATTCCAACGCTGTATGTTAAGCCTTTTTTCTGATATGGTCGAGCGTTTCTTAGAGATTTTCATGGACGACTTCTCCGTCTATGGAAATTCATTTGACCAGTGTCTCCATCACTTGGAGCTAGTGCTGAATAGGTGCACCGAAAAGAACTTGACCCTCAATTGGAAAAGTGTCACTTCATGGTCCAGCATGGGATTGTCCTAGGTCATGAGATATCTAGGGAAGGGATCAAGGTAGACAAGGCCAAGGTAGAGATCATAGCCAAACTTCCACTTCCACGATGCGTGAAGGACATTCGGTCTTTCTTAGGACACGCTGGGTTTTATCGTAGGTTCATTAAGGATTTTAGCAAAATTGCTAGACCCCTTACAAACCTTCTAGCTAAAGACGTACCCTTCATCTTTGATGTTAGGTGTAATAGTGCATGGGAGAAATTGAAAGTGGAACTTATCTCTGCTCCTATCATCTCACCTTCGGACTGGTCCAAACCTTTTGAGATCATGTGCGATGCCTCAGATTTTGCGATAGGTGCTGTCTTAGGACAGCGTAAGGATAACAAGCAGCACGTGATCTACTATTCGAGTAGGACGCTCAATGATGCCCAATGAACTATACTACAACCGAGAAGGAATTCTTGGCAGTAGTGTTCGCTTTGGAGAAATTCCGCCCATACCTACTTGGGACTAAGACCACGATTTTCACTAACCATTCTGCACTTCGATACCTTATGCTAAAAAAAGATGTGAAGGCCCGACTCATTCGTTGGATCCTTCTCCTTCAAGAATTCGATCTCGAAATTCGAGATAAAAAAGGTGTCGAAAATGTTGTCGCAGACCATCTCTCTCATGTGCCAAACGCACCTTCCGACGAATTGCCCATCAATGACAATTTTCCCGATGAACAACTTCTAGCCATCTCTAAGGAACCATGGTTTGCTGACATAGTAAATTACTTAGTCACAAACCAAACACCACCTAATTGGTTAAAACAGGATAGATACCGATTCTTGTCTCAAGTCCGGTATTACATGTGGGAAGATCCTTATCTTTTCAAATATTGTAGCGACCAAATTATTAGGAGATGTGTCCCCGACGAGGAAACTAGAAGCGTTCTAGCCTTTTGTCATGAGTTCGCTTGCGGTGGACACTTTGGTCCCCGCAAAACTGCCGAAAAGATCCTGCAAAGTGGCTTTTATTGGCCAACTGTGTTCAAAGACGCATTCGAGTATTGCAAAACTTGCACAAGATGTCAAATGATAGGAAGAATTTCCAAACGAAATATGATGCCCCAAAATCCAATTCTAGAAGTAGAACTTTTCGATGTCTGGGGCATTGATTTTTTGGGACCCTTCCCTAATTCGTTTGGGCACCAATATATCTTGTTGGCCATAGACTACGTATCAAAATGGGTTGAAGCCGTCCCTTGCAAGACAAATGACAACAAAGTTGTTGTCAAATTCTTGAAAGAAAATATCATCTCGCGCTTTGGAACCCCTCGTGTCATTATTAGTGACAATGGCACGCATTTTTGCAATAGAACTTTTGAAGCTCTTATGCGAAAATACGCCATAACTCACAAGTTGTCTACGCCCTACCATCCTCAAACTAGCGGACAGGTAGAAGTTTTCAATAGGCAAGTCAAGCTCATCTTGGAGAAAACTGTGAATCAGAATAGGAAGGACTGGTCCACCAAACTGGTGGATGCCCTATGGGCATATAGGACTGCCTTTAAGACGATTCTAGGAATGTCTCCCTACAGACTAGTCTTTGGAAAGGCTTGCCACCTTCCTGTTGAGCTAGAGCACCGGGCCCTATGGTCAATTAAGCAGCTAAATTTTGATCTAGATAAGGCCGGTGAGCTTCAGAAATTGCAAATTTCTGAACTAGAGGAATTGAGAAACGAAGCATACGACAATGCAAAGATTGCGAAGGATAGGGTTAAGGTTTTTCATGATAAGTTCATCACGAGAAAAACTTTTGTCCAAGGACAAAAAGTTTTACTCTATAACTCTAGACTTCATCTCTTTCCCGGCAAGTTGAAGTCAAGATGGACAGGGCCCTTCATTGTTAAGACTGTGTTTCCACACGGAGCCATCGAGATCTACGACCCCAAAAATGGCAATGCATTCAAGGTAAATGGTCAACGTCTTAAAATCTTTTTGGAGTCAGTACCGGAAGCAAATGCAGCCATGGGTCTTTTTGACCCACTGTATCGGTAACTATATCTTTCTGCCAGTTCATGCATCCATGCATTTCATTCATACATTAGGGACAATACATGAAACAAGTGTGGGGGAAGGGTATGTAAAAGGGTATGTAATATATATAAAAAAATTAAAAAAATTAAAAAAATTATATAAAAAAATTAGACATATTTTTCTTTTTCTCTTTATTTGCTCTAAAAAAATTTATAAAAAGGACAGTATTTTGACTTATTTTTTTAAAGAAACCTAAGTTAGTTTTAAGAATTAAGAAAATCATGATTAGGATTTCTAAAAACTTAGTCAAAATAAATAAATTGTTTAATTTTTAGGTATAGGAGGAGAAATTGAATCAGTAATTAGTCTTGATTTTTACCTTAATGAAATGTGTATACCAATGCATATCTAGGATTCTAAGACAAAGACCCTCGTGCCTCATATATATATATAAAAAAATCACTAATTAAGCTGGATACATGTGCCTCATGAAGCATAAGTATTCACGTCTAAAGGTGATTAATAAATAAGCATCCTTAGTTTTGGAGCCTAGTTCACTTGAATTTGAGTCCGAGGGGTGTTTTCTCACCTGGTGCCCTAAAACTAACCAGTTTGGGAGTCACCGACTTTAAGTTCGCTACATGGGTGGATTAGAAAGCCTAAGAAAATTAAGAAATATTATATATGTATTAACACATCTAATAGTCAATTAGTTAGGTATGAGGGCCTCAAGAAGCCTTGATACTTACACGAAAGAAAATTAGATGAGTTATATATATTAAAAATAATAATAATAATAATAATTAAGAGGCATGAGAGACCAAGTTAAGAAATTCTTAGATTCACAAGGGTGCGTATGACTTTTAGTAACAAAAAAGACTATACAAACATTCAATTTTAATCCTTACCTAAAATGAATAACAATTCACTTTATTAAGACTAAGTTTAAGAATGAATAAAAATGATAATCCTAAAACTTATAGACTATTTAGTTTCTTCAAATATAATTCAAATATTTTTCCTTTTATGGATTTTGTGGGTGTAATCCGCTGAAAACTCTCACGAGACAACGCTCGTCCTCTAGGGTAACCTAAGGGTTTAACAGCTTGTTGCACATGCTAAGTGTAACCGTGATTCCTACGAAAGTGAGTTAGCTAGATTAGTTTTTCTTTTTGATTTTTTACTCGAGGACGAGCAAAAAGATAAGTGTCGGGGTGTGATTAGTAGTGAAAAATGCATAATTATCATCACATTTACTATCACATTTTCATATTTAATCATATAATAATGTACTAATACTAATATTTTGTTATTTAATGTGTGCAGGCCTTGAGTGTTTAATTAGATAAAGAATAAAAGCTTAATGAAGCCCAAAAGCCCATGTCCAAGCCCAAGTGCAAAAGTACAATTACAAAATGTCAAAAGTGCAAATACAAAGTGTAAATATTGCAAATACTACAAAGAGGGAAAGGATAGAATTCTATTCAACCCTAAATGCTTGATGGATGAGGATAAATAAGAGTGCAAGGATGAGATTCGTTTTTGAAGGGATTTGGATTTAGGGTAACTTGATTTCTAAGTTATCCCGAAAATCTGAAATGAAGAGTCGAGATACAACTTCCAAAAGCATCAACCCTGATGGACGGACCAGAGGAGGCCACGCGCGAAAGCGCGTGGCCAACCGACATGACTTGGCCGCGAAAACCATGCCCAAGCCGCGTTTCCGCGGCAATCTGTATGAGAGCAGGTACCAGTTTTCGTGGAGGAGTCGTTCTGGGACTCTAATTCCTTCTGCACCTATAAATACCCCTGCAGACGCAACAGAGAGGGCATGCAGAGAAGATTAGGGTTTTTCTTTAGTTTTTCCTTAAATTTCTGCACTTTGTAATTTCATTTTAAAGGCTTTGTGGAGAAGAAGGAGCTTGTATTTGGAGACATATTTTCGAATAAAGGTTACCTCTTTTGCATATTTGATTCTTGTCAGTTAATTTTATTTCTTTTCTCTGTGATCGCTTGTTTTGGTTTTTAATCTGCGATCTCTTGTTTTGTTTTTCCTTCTTTAACAATTCTTCTCATTAAGTAAAAAAAATAAAAAAATAATTATAAGAAAAATTGATGTCTAACTAATTCCTTGTGTGGTTTGCTGATCTCTTAAGCAACCCTAGGGCAAGTTAGGAGTTGAATAGTTTGATGATTAGTTTTTAGAAACCCTAGGTCTAAGATTGTTTTTCTTGAAGATTAAACTGATAATTAGATTTCTTAATCTAGGTTGCACACTTAAACAACTCCTCATGACTTCATACTTAAGAACTAGGACAGCATAAATTTAAGATAACACTTTTCTTATGCTGTACTTAGAAGTTAGGATGAAACCTTGTTTAGTTTTTGGTAATGCAACGTAGTTAAATTCTAGTATCATCTTTTCTTGCTTGAATCCTTCTTACTAAACCTAAGGGAAATCATATATATCTCAAGATGACATTCAACATCCAAGACTTGCATTATGGGTTGTGGTAGTAGATCAGTAAAACCATACTTCTTTACTCATATACATTTCAACTCTAATCCCTCCTTTGTTTTACTTGAAGCATACAGAGGAATCGGCCGAAAAGCTTGCATCGCATCCTTCCCTGAGGATCATGACCCGCTTTGGCCCTTGCTACAGCGGATAGCATTGAGACTAAGAACTCTACAATTCAATCTCTTTCTTTATAAATTCTTAGATCTCAATCAATTGGAAATCCTTCTCGATGAAGGCGGGGACGTAGAGCTTGGTGCTCGAATCTTGAAACACATCTTGTTGTTTGCGTTTGATCCATTGACTCTTAACTCTCTCTTTATATTGTGTCTTGCATCTTTCATATTGTTATATCATTATCATATGCTTGGCCTGTTTGTGTGTGCCTCACTTGTGCTTAACCACGAGAGCTTCATATAGCGCCTCAACTCTTATTCAGAGGAATCAAGAGGAGTTAGTCCAGAGCCCTTCATCGGGAATTCGGTTACACTCGTTGATTGCATTAAGTGTTGTAGCAATTAAGTTTTAATTTCCGCATTTAGTTCAGTAGATTAGCCGTACACCTATAAACCCCCCTCTAGGTTTACTTTCAATTAGTATCAAAGCCTACGCTCCTGATATTTGGTTTAACCACCTAGGAGTGTGATCTTGGTTAGCTAATCTATAATTTACATTTGCACGTATATTGTTTACACACACACACTCATGGATTGCTTGTCATCTCCCATGTTTGATGTTTCCAACATTGACATGTGAAAATTAGGATGTCCATGTATTTGAAAACCCTAGGCTTGTATGTTTACTTTGCTATTACCAAGAAATCCTACTCTAATGATAGCAAGCATATAGAGGCCAATGCACAGGCCCTTGAGGCACTTAGAAGCACGCTTACTAAAGAATATCTTATACTTGTTTCTAACTGTGATTCCGCCTTTGCAGTGTGGAACACGTTGACCACCTCCAAGCTCCAATTGTCAATCCAAACGGAGGATGAATCTAGTGGAGAATCCGAGCAACAATGCTATATGGTCCAAGGGAATGACTTCCTTGAGGTATACTCGGAAACTCAATTAGATAGTGATGATGCTAGTTCTTCATGTGATGAGAATATTGATACTAATGCCTTGAATGAAGAACTTTCTATTGTGTGTGAAAAATTGTTAGAAAAATATAATCTTTTGAAAAAGAAAAGTTTTGAACTTAATAAAGAAAACAAGG
Source organism: Agave tequilana (assembly GCA_038442645.1). Classification (NCBI taxonomy): domain Eukaryota; kingdom Viridiplantae; phylum Streptophyta; class Magnoliopsida; order Asparagales; family Asparagaceae; genus Agave; species Agave tequilana. Next base: position 13,254 of record JAVJIF010021272.1, read on the forward strand.
ATTTATGTTCAAGACTTGATTTGATTTTGAAAGAAAGGGATGAGATTTCAAGTGAAAGTGACTCACTTAAATCACAACTTGATCTTGCACTTAATGAAAACAAAATTTTGAAAAGTAAAAATGATTGTGAATATATTTTGAAGAAAAATGAGGATTTAACTTCAAATTTTTATTTTGTATTAAAAGAGAATAATTCCTTGAAAAATTAAAATAAATTTGATTTCACAAGAATTAAAAGATTGTTTAAAGAAAAATATTTCTTTGCAAAATGATTTGTCTACACATGTTTGCCATGCTAGTGTAGCTTTACAATCTAGCTCACCTATTACATGCACCTCTTCTTCCACAATTGAAAATGATACTTGTATGCTTAAGAAGAGTGTGGATTGTTTGGGCTCTACTATGAGCCAATGTGCTTTGAACCATACACGCTTGGAATCTTTGGTTCGAAAGAAACAAGTTCCATCTTTGCATGCACACCATCCACGACATACACATGCTTCACACGTTCATGTACACAACACTATGTATGCTTATGTGTACACTTGTACACATTGTGTACGTAAGGGCCACCTTGCTAAATTCTATTATGATCGTATACATGATGTAAATTTAGCAACTAAAATTGTTTGGGATAGGAAAGGAACTAATCTCCATGGACCCAAAAGAGTGTGGGTACCAAAGACCACCCCTATTGTATTTGATGTAGGTGTGGGCTCTCGCATGACGTGAGAGTTATGGTGCCTTGAGGTGGATGCGTTCCGAGCTTAAAGATTACTATTTGGACGCATCACTTTTAAGGGGAGTTTGGTGGGAGGACCACCTTGGTTTGGAGAACTAGAGAGGTGCCTTCATCGATTTTGGTATCGATCTCTTACTTCTGTTTATATTTACATGCTTTCCACATTCTTGAGTTTTAGCATTTTTTAATTAGTATGTTAAATCCCATGATTATTAGATCATTGACATGCATGTATAGTATTTGAGAACACCCATGTTTACATGGACCCATATTTAATGTGTTCTCACCATTGTTTAGCTATTATGTATATCATAGAACTAATGCATGTGCATTTGTCATAATAATCATATGTATGTTTATGAGTTTTTTTTTGATCTTTTATGCTTCTTGATTTGATTACATGTTTGGATGTTTGTTTTCATTAAGACTTGGATATATACTTGTACAACTAATGAGCCACAAATAGATTATTACATGTTTGTGCTTGAACGCTCATTTGTGTACTCATTAGATGTACTAGTATAGCCTAGTTTTGATGATTCATGCATTTTGACTTGTATTTCCATTTGTATACATGTTTTCCATGTTTACATGTTTAACTTCATGTATATGTCAATCTTGTCTAAACTATTGACTATACATATACATCCTTGAGCCACGTGCCTTCATGCATATACATTGGTGGACTCATTATGTTTTGGATATGTGTGTATACTTTAGTTTGTACAAGACATACATATGCTTTGAAGATTAAATCGTTTTGATGATTTTTATGTTTAAGGAATTTTGAGCTTAATTGCCTAATTTCATGATTATGAGATTCACATTACACTTGTGCACTCACTTTATTTAAATATTTCTCATGATTGTGTTTTCATGAGTATGATATGGGCTTATGGACTTTAAGTGTTTAGTGACCATGTGATTTACATGTTTTTCATGAAATATAATTTGTTTTATTCCTTACTTGAAGGATTTCGTACTAGTTTACAAATTTTTCATATAACTAGTTCGTATTCTTCATTTTGGTAGAGTTTTCAAACACACTATATTTTCAAACCTATTTTTGAAAACCCCTACCCTTTCAAGGGCGGTTGGTTGGGCGACCATGCCTTGTATGTTAATATTGAAAATCATTTTAAACATGTGCATGAAATGGGTGGAAAGGTATTATGAGATATACACTTGATATTATTGTTATTTCAAATTGGTATCATTAGATTTTTTCAGTTGATATCAATATTGACATTTTTTTGTAGACTTATATATTTTATGTATGTATGCTTTCACTTCAAAGAGTATCAATTTCGATTGGTATTAAAATTTTTCATACATATATATATTTTTCTTATTTGTGCTTATTATATCCCTATATCTTGGAGCACAAATTTTCATTATGATAAGCTTGATTTTTTAAGTGACTATCATGTTTCAATTGATTAGTTTTCAATTGGTATCCTAATACAAGCTTACGTATCATTTAAGTTGGTATTTCATAAAGGGGGAGAAAATTCTTATTTCATCTTTCAATTGGCATTTTGTTTACCATTGGTTTTGTTTTCCACTCCCATATTTTATGATGAAAAATGATTGAAAAATTAATATTGATTTTTAATTTGGTATCATATGCTTATAAAGAAAAATACCTTCAATTGGTATCAAGATGTTATTTGTTTACTTACAATTGGTATCAAAATTTTTTTCTATCAATTGGTATATGTTTTCATTTTGGTATAAAAATGTTGAATGAGATTTGTTTTCTATGCCTTATTTACTTTCAATTGGTAGGCTTTTCTTAAATGTTTTTATGTTCACTTTCAATTGGTATCAATATACACTTCATTGACATATTTTTAATTGGCATCATATTGGTTTTGATTGCACCCCTTATTGGTATTATTTTTCTTTTAGACAAAAAGAGAGAGAACATTTTATTTTATTTTCTTTAACCCCTTTGTTGATGATTAACAAAAAGGGTGAGAAGTATTTGAGTTTATATGCATGTTTTATATGCATCTAGAAATATAGTTTGTTTTTTATTAGTTTGTTTTTTATTGATATCAAGAGCCTTACTTATTTTTGGTATCAAGAGTGTTATTTAAAGAACATGTTTATGAAAAAGAAGAAATAATTTATTTTGGCATCAAAAACATGTTTTATTATTTGGTAATAAAGTTTTACCTTTCAATTAGTATCAAGAACATGTTTTATACATTTCATTGTTTTATGCATGTCTATGCATTTTCATGTTTAATATTCATTGCATATATTTATTGCTATGCATGAGTTAAGGGGGATCTTCTTTGAAGCTTAACTTTAATCTATGCATATAAAACTCCATGAGTTTTGTCATCATCAAAAAGGGGGACATTGTTGGCCCAGAGGCCTTCCACTCTAGTTTTGATGATGATTAACTCATGTAGTTATGTTTACTAATAATCTTGTGATATTAGTTTCAGATCCTTAACCAAGATATTAGTAGGCGATTAGCTTCAACAAAGGAGTTTTGGAGCTTCTCACATGGTGATTCAAGAGCCCGAGCATCAAGATCATATATAGCACTCGGTGGAGTCAAGCTCGGTGAATCACGGTTTGGATCGAGTTGGCTTGAAGACGAAGTTCATCAAGAAGACTTCGGTACCTAGTTTAGTTCTTATATTTTAGATCCATTTGTAAAGATTAGATAGTGTGATATGCTCAAGTTCACAACACACACTTGTTTTAGTTTTCATGTTTATTGGTTTTCGGTTTTTGGTTTAACCGATATTGGTTTTCATGAATAGATATTATATCAAAATAAGTTTACTTGATTTTATGTATATTAGATTCATTCTATATACATGTATGCTTCATATCTTAGACAAACTTATTTTGATATACCTATTCATGTGTTTTAGGTTTTGTGTTTTAACAAAACATATTTTCAGATTTATTGTCAAAAACATGGATATATATATGTTTCATGTATATTGGACTTATGTCCATATGCAACATGCTTCAAAGTATTTAAGTATCATATTTTTGTATTGGATGAGTTTTGGACAAAGCGTATTTTCAATTCAAAAATCCAAGTTTGGAAAAAAATGGTTTTTGGTTTTCGGCAAAATTTGTAAGTCACAAAAATGGTTCAAAAAGTTTGAAATTTGTGTTGAAATTTTTCACACAAATTTTTATATCAATGCATTATGCTAAAACTATTTTTTTGGATTTTTAAGGAATTTATGGGATTTTTTTAGAATATTTTAAACCAAGTTTTTCTGTCCCTAACAGCCTTCTGCCAGGCTCTAGCGGTTGACCAGGTACGGTCAACCGGACCCAGAGTTGGTCGACTGACGTGCACAAAACGTGCACGCTTGCCAGCCACTTCGGCCGGTCGACCGAGCGGTCGACCGACTGCAAGTACCCACTCTGGGTGGGGGCGGTCGGCCGAACCGGTCGACCGTAAGGCTTGGGCGGTCGACCGGGCCCGAGAGCATTTGCTCTCTGGATTGGGACGGTCGACCGGGCGGTCGACCGCTAGCCTCCAACGGTCAAAAATTTGACCGTTGGCGGTCGACCGGGCCGGTCGACCGCCAGCCACCAAGGCTGACAGATCAGCCCAATGGCTAGTTTCTTTGGAGGGCTTTAAATACCTCATTTGTTTGGGATTTTTACTAAGTTTTTTAGAGGCAAAAATTTTCTATACTCTCCAGTGTTTTTACAAGTTTTCAAAAGTGTTTTAGAGCTTAAAGATTTCATCTTTATTTTGTTTTCAAGGGTTTGGAAAAATCAAAGAAAAATAGTGATTTGGGATATTGCTTTAGATCTTCATTTCTATCATATTACAAGTGTTTTCCCAAGTATTCTTCTTTGTTATTTGATTTCCAAAACACCTTGATTTTCACACTTGAGCTATCATTCTATCCTCTCTATAGGATCTTTTATTTTGTGGAAAAAAATTTGTTTGTGGTTGTGGAAACCACGATGTGTTGTACCTCCTTTATTTGTTGTATTCCTCTTTGGTAGAGGTTGATTTGGAGTGGTGGTTAGCTCCCTTTTGGTAGAGGTTGAGGTTGTGGTTTGCTCCCTCTAGTGAGGGGTGGAGTTTGGATTTGTATCCTCTTTGTGAAGAGGTGGATTGTGGTTGTTTGGCTAAGGGCCTACCCCTCTTGTGTGAGGTAGTGTTTGTGTTGCCTCGGTGGAGGTTGTATGGGTTGAGAGAGGAGTTCGGTACTCCCAGTTGTATTTGCCCCAAAATCCTTAGTGGAGGTTCCCTGTGTGAGAGTCCTAGGTGGACAAGTTAATGGATTGGAAATCCTTCTCGGTGAAGGCGGGGACGTAGAGCTTGGTGCTCGAACCTCGAAACACATCTTGCTGTTTGCGTTTGATCCATTGACTCTTAACTCTCTCTCTTTATATTTTGTCTTGCATCTTTCATATTGTTATATCATTATCATATGCTTGGCTTGTTTGTGTGTGCCTCACTTGTGCTTAACCACAAGAGCTTCATATAGCGCCTCAACTCTTATTCAGAGGAATCAAGAGGAGTTAGTCCAGAGCCCTTCACCGGGAATTCGGCTACACTCGTTGGTTGCATTAAGTGTTGTAGCAATTAAGTTTTAATTTCCGCATTTAGTTCATTAGCTTTGCCGTAGACCTATTCACCCCCCCTCTAGGTGTACTTTCATATTTATGGTCCCAGGGAGACACAAAGGCCAAAGGCCAATATTTTTAGAAGAATCGAGTCCAAATCAATGACTCATGAAGACTCTGAAAGCAACGATGAATCTCCTTAATTCTCCCATTATGCGCCAAATGTACTCAGAATGATGGAGAACATGTGGTACGACCTAATAAATGGTCCTGGCTTGAACTTTGGCAAAGGAAGGAGAATGCTGCTTCGATCCTTCGTTCTAAAAGGGAAAGCCCATGATTATTATCATCAAACTCGCAGGGGTTTGGGTTATGTGTTAGCCCCAATCCCGTCAGCCTTTGAGTATGAAGGGTCATTATACCAAAATCACTCGTCAGACACATCATCGTGGGAGTCAGATGTCAGTTTTAACAACATCCCCAAAGAACTTTCGGTAAATATGGTTTCAACAAGCCACCTGGAAGATGAAGATGAAGAAATGATCCAATTGGATATGAATCCTTCGATCAAACACCTGAACGCTCTCTGGAATATTCGCTTTCAACAAAGTGAACCACCTACAGAGAATAAGGTAACCCAGATCAATCTGGGAGATGAAGCTAATCGTAAGCCCATCTTTATAAGCGAAACCTTATCACCCTCTGAGAAGGAAGATCTAATATCTCTCCTGCGGGAGTATACAAATGTTTTTGCTTGGAATTACGAGGATATGCCTGGGCTTGATCCTCAAGTGGCTATGCATCACCTCAACATTAATTCAGACGTGAAACCAGTCAAACAACAGTAGCGATGGTTTTATCTAGAAATAATGGAAGCAATCCAGTCGGAAGTCAAAAGCTTATAGACTCCGATTTCATCAGGGAGGAACAACACCCCGATTGGATAGCCAATATCGTCCCCATTACCAAGAAGAATGGGAAGGTCCGGGTTTGCATTGATTTCTGCGATATAAACAAGGCCTGTCCTAAAAATGAATTCCCCCTTCCAATCACAGATGTCATGATTGACAATACCTGTGGGTTTGAACGGATGTCCTTCATGGATGGATTCTCGGGATACAATCATATCAAGATGTATCATAATGATGAAAAGCATACATCTTTCAGGACGCCATTGGGGGTATACTGCTATACTGTCATGCCCTTCGAATTAAAGAACGCAGGGGTAACATACCAGAGAGCTATGAATGTAATTTTTCACGAGCATATACGCAAAACAGTGAAGTGTTACGTTAATGATATTGCAGTAAAAAGTCGTGCCAAGGGCGATTACATAGCAGATCTAAAGACAGTATTCGACATCATGAGGGCGCATCAGTTGAAGATGAATCTCACTAAATCTTTCCTGAGGGTAGCCAGCGGTAAATTTTTAGGACTTGTTGTGACATCCAAAGGCATCCACCTTGACCCAGAGAAAGTTCGCTCTGTCCAGGAGATGCAACCTCCAAAAAATCTCAGGGAGTTTAGAGGATTGCAAGGGCGATTAGCATATATCTGGAGGTTTATCTCAAATCTCTCAGGAAGATGCCAACCCTTCACAAATTGATGAAAAAGGGTATTTCATTCATTTGGGACGAGGCTTGCCAACAAGCGTTTCAGGAAATCAAACGATACCTCTCGCAACCACCTGTCCTTACAGCTCCGTTGTCAGGAAAACCTTTTCTGATATACGTTCGAGTGATGGATCATTTTTTAGGAGCATTGCTAGCCCAGAATAATGATCAGGCAAACGAGCAGGGAATCTACTATCTGAGTAGAACTATGATTGGAGCCGAACATCGGTACAACCTGATCGAAAAGGAATGTTTGGCATTAGTGTTAACCGTTCAAAAAATGCGACACTATTTGGTGGGCCAAACTATATATGTCATATCAAAAGTCAATCCTTTAAGGTTGCTTATGAAAAAGCCATCATCACTAAATGGTCGATTGGCAAAATTTGTCATATTGCTCTCCCAATATGAGATGCAATTCCTACCGCAAAGCCATGAAGGGACAGGCGGTGGCAGATTTCCTCGCTGAGCATCCAGATTCAAGAACAACCAAACTTTATGAAGATCTTCCAGATGAAGTCGCTGAAGTTTGTTTGACCCAGACATCTTTCGAAGGACAGGTATGTCAACTCTTCTTCGATGGTGCATCAAGAACGGGCCCATGAGGGAATGTTGTAGCAGAAGTAGGGGTAGTCCTTGTCTCCCCATAGAACTACGTAATCCCTCGTGCATTCTCATTAACCGAGCCGTGTTCCAATAATGTAGCGGAATACAATGCCCTCTTGATCGGGATGCAAATCGACAATGAGATTGGCGTTAAAAATCTTGAAGCATATGGTGACTCTAAGTTCATCATTAACCATGTTCACAGAGAGTACGAAGTTAGACATAAAGACTTAATACACTATTATAACATAACTATTTACATGGTCGAGAGGTTTAGAAACTTTTACATCAACCATGTACCTCGCCAGCAAAATGCGCATGCAGATACATTGGCATCTCTTGCTGCTTCATTGGCTCTTCCAACCGGAGTAGTAGAGAAAATGTAGAGAAAATACTCGTTTACAACCATGACATGTATTGTCCAAGACTCGCTTTTGAAGGTCACCGAAAGCTGACAAGAGACTGTCAAGTCAAAGAAGCTCTAGAGACTTCAACAAGTCTAGAACTCAGGGACTGGTGAGTCCCATACATCGAATATGCATTGTATGACATCTTTCCTGATGACCCCAAAGAGGCGGCTGCCATTAGAAGAAAAGCCTCTAAATTCTACTATAATGCGATCACGCAAACACTATATCACTGATCGCATGATGGGATCCTCCTCCGCTGCTTGTCATAGAAGGAGGCACAGGAAGTACTCAAAGAAGTGCATGACGGCAGGTATAGAGTTCTTCAGCGTAGTCCGAAGCTTGGAGATCGACTCCGAAGACGGGGATATTATTGGCCAAAGATGATCCCTGACGCCATCGCTTACGCCAAACAATGTCACGCCTGTAAGTCCATGGTGATTTCATCCATCAAGCACCAGGACATCTTCGCTCTATAACTTCTACCTGGCCATTTGAAATGTAGGGAATGGACGTGATTGGTCCTATCAGCCCACGTTCATCCAAAGGACATCGGTTCATCTTAGCTATAATCAATTACTTCTCTAAATGAGCTGAAGCTATTTCCTTGAGGGAGGTAAAGACATCTGATCTGATCAAATTCATTAAGCATCACGTCATTTACCGCTTTGGCGTGCCACTATGAATTGTCCATGATAATGGGCTCCAGTTCGTCAGTCAAGCCTTTCAAAGGTTCTGTAACAAATTCAGAATTCAGAGTGTGTCTTTAATGACATACGATCCAGTCGCTAACGGCCTTGTAGAAGCATTCAACAAGACTATTGTGAAACTTCTTAAGAAATTCGTCTTGAAAAGCTAGCGAGACTGGGACGACAAATTAGGTGAATGCTTATGGGCTTATCGCACGACGGTTCAAACCCCAACGAAAGCTACACAATTTTCTTTGGTATATGGGTGTGAAGCTGTACTCCCATTAGAAATCTAGATCCCATCTCTACATGTTACCATGACAACAGAGATGACAAATGAAGAGAAGCATCGAATGCGACTCCAAGAGCTGGAGGCTTTGGATGATAAACGCCTGCTAGCTCAACAGCAAATTGAGCTCTATCAAGCTCGAATTATCAAAGTCTTCAACAAGAAAGTCAAGGAGCAGACTTTCAAGAAAGGTGACCTTATCTTAGCCGTCAGAAGACCCATGGTGATGACACATAAGACCAAAGAAAAATTTTTGCTCAAATGGGAAGGAGCATTTGTAGTGGAGTTGGTCTATTTAAATGAAGCATTTTGCCTTAGAACTCCAGATGATGATACGCTCATGATGCTAATCAATGGCAAATTCTTAAAGAAATACTATCCTTGATAGCATTCTTCTCCTGATCAGGTTAATACTACACCTCTGATCGAAACTTTCAGGATCCAATATGTTTGGAAGGGCGCCAAAGAAAAGCTTCTTCCTTCCTTCATTGGATTGCTTTCTAGTCGGTCAGTGTCGAGCCAGTCGAACGCTGGTTACATCATGATGCATAACATAAATTTGAAGAAAAAACAAAGTGTAAGACTTTGATTTTAGCCTTGTTACTCTCCTTTAGTGTATCTATGGACATTCGATGCCTCCGACGGCTAAGGATAGAGAAAAATATTGGTTTTTAAGTCTAACATAAGTTTTTGACAACTCATCATGCTGAGGGGAATAGCATGGCTAGTCCAACTCAAATGGTAGTTGGTAAAGGCACACCAAATCTGTTGATAGTTGAGGGTTTGCTAAAAATCCTAAGGGACTTAGTCCCATCCTCTCCTCCAAAATCTCCTACCAATTCTCTTCCACAGAATGGTAGGGCCACAAAAATACATGTGTCCATTTTTCCAACGAAATGAGCTGGGACTTGTCATGTTAACTGTAAACCTCTGACAAGTCAGACTTCCTGATCCCCTGCAGATTCAGTCAAATTAATATTAAACCTCTGACAATGAAACTCATTTAAAATCTTTGCTGTTATGTTAATATTACACCTATAGCGGCGAACCTTACATGTCCCTAGAAAATCAATGATTGTCATATTAATATTACACCTCTGACAATTTATTTCATATTCCACAAAAGTCCCCTACCAATTCTCTTCCATAGAGTGGTAAGTCCACAGACTTAATCATTATTAAGTTTAATACTACACCTCTAATAATGAAAAGTTTTAATACTCCCTAGTGAGTACGAACTTCACTTGTCTCTCCCTTGCATGGAGTCACAAGTCCTTAAAATTGTTCCTATCGCAAACTAATTCTTGTCAGTTTAAAATTACACCTCTGACATTCTAAACCCCACTTGTCAATTCTCATCAATAGAATGACAAGTCCGCAAAATTGCTCATATTGCAAATCAACTACTGTTATGTTAACATCACACCTCTGACAAATTACTGTTAAGTTTAACACTACACCTCTAACAGTGATTAAGTTGTTGCCAAGTTCAATATTAAACCTCTGACAGTCACTTTTTCTTAGTCTTCCATATCGAAGCTGGGATGAGCGATGCTAAGTTCAATACCACACCTCTAGCATCCAGTTCATTGTAAAGTTCAACAATACACCTATAACAATGACTTCCCTCGAACTTTCATATCGAAATCGAGATGACTAATGTCAAGTTTAAAATTACATCTCTAGCATTACCTCCACTGCCAAGTTTAAAACTATACCTATGACAGTGATATTTTCAGTTTTCTCAAATGAAACTGAAATTCCCATGGAGCTGAGTTAATATTACACCTCCAGTTCACATCCTTGTCAAGTTAATATCACACCTCTGAAAACATTTAATCCAACACGTTAAATTAATATCACACCTCTAGCGGTAAAAATTCTCCTAAATCCCCAATGGGTATACTCTCACTTGTTATTCTCGTAAGCAGAATAGCAAGTCCACTTAAAGCACTGTTAGGTTAATGTCATACCTTTAACAGTGTTTCCATCAACCCCCAGCTGAGTCTTAATTACGTTAATACTAAACCTCTGATGTATACTTGATCAGTCACATATTTTACATATACATTGTCACCTTACCATACTTTTTAGCTAATAAATCCTATTAATAAGTCTTCTTCTTCTTTGTTTAATGTAGGCCCAATTGCTAAAAGAAAGGAAAGAGAAACAAGCCCAAAAGCCCACCAAATTCTGATTTAATTCAGAATAAATTCGAAATCAAGGAATCAGGGCAAAATCTTGGCATATCAGAGAGGTTGAAAAATGGTTGAAAAGAATCCTCCCAGATCAAACAGTTGAAGCCAACAATCAAAGGCTGTTTCGTTAAATCCTAGAGTAGAAACGAGAAAACCAGAAGAAGATACAGGAGAATCACCAAACCAAGAGAGCCACCCAATTGGGTGTGGCCAACTGGCCACACCAGGGCCGTGGAAACGCGGCTAGGGCCACGTTTCCGCAACTTTGTTGTGTCAGTTGGGGGAGCGTTTGCTCCCCCAATCTTCTCAGGATTTCCCCCCCTTCGATTTTTCCCTATAAATACCTGTTTCAACAGAGCAAAAAGGAGCGAAGACTAGGATTAGATTTTTTGTTTATACCTTAAGGTTTAGGCACTTTATTAGATAGTACAAAAGTTATATTTTTGTTTTACAATTTGTAGTTCAGTACAAATACTTGTGTGAGAGAGGAATTGAGTGTTTGTACTTGAAGATTGAAGTGACATCAATACAAGAATCGAGCTACTTTTTCTTTCACTCATTTACTGTATGTCTTGCGTTATTTACTTGCATTTTTCTTTGTCTTCCATGAGTAGCTAAATCGATTTTCTGGGCTCACTATTGTACCTCTCTCCAATTCTTCTTCTCTTTTGATTTTAATGAAAAAGACCCAATGAATCATTTGCATGCCTAACTTAAAACCTTTCTTCTTGAAAGTGTTCTTGAAGGAAAATGAGGATGGGTTTAGATTTTTAAACTCTTACTCTTTTTAAGAACATCTCTTGAACTTGTTTTTATGTCATACTTGACTTCTTGATGATTTAACATTCAATTCAAAACGGTTTCTTAAAGAAAAGAGTGAACTTTTCCAACCATCTTATATGCTTTACTTCAAACTTTCTAAAGTCAACCTTAAGTTTGGCCTATGATCAGGTTGAGGCACTAAGGATTTCAATAGAAGAATAAACGGTTGAGAAGTGAGCCCAGATTTTCTTCTTTATTAAAATCAACCAAACAATTTTCGAGCTTTTTAAATCACCTTCTCCAAAGCCTTCTCTAAAGTTGCAATTTCTTTTTTAATCATCTCCTTCTTCCATTCTCCTTTCAATTAAAAAATGAGCACAATTCTTTGTTATTAAACAAAACACCAAAAAGCTTTCATCGCATTCCTCCTTGTGGACACGACTCGTTAGCCACAAGCTACACGGTAATTTCTTAACTCTTTGATTGTTCTTTCATTTTAGCAATCAAATTTTTGGCGCCGTTGCCGAGGAGGGAACGGTATATTTAATTTTTAACAAGTTTGGTGTGTTGTTTCAGGGACTTGAAGATTCAGATCTAGCATTCAAGCTTTGCAAGAGAAGATTTGCAAATTCTGTGCCCCTACTTTCGAAAGTAGGAAATAGAATTTCAAGAAATTGCGTTGCAAAAGTTAAAAATTTCATTGGACTACTAAAACTCTTTTTTGCAGGACATATTGCTCGCAAAAAATTAAGTTTTTGTACGTTTTATTCCTGCTATTTCTGCTATCACTATCTCTGTTTTAATCCAACAGTAATTTGAGTGATTGTTAATTGCTTAAAAAACATTTAGACTTGCATTCTAGGCAATTATCTAATTACGTTTATTTTACAATTAATATTGAAGAGAGCCGGAGACAAGGTACGTATGCATAGCATATAGTTTAGGAAACATTCTTGGGTTATGTTTGCTTTTGAATGCTACTTTTCTATATCTTGCACACTTTGCACAATTAACTCTAAGGGCAAAACCCAATTCAAGATAAGGTGGGGAATTCATTACCCTTTCATAGCCCACAAACCATCTCCAAGCACACACAACCTAAGCCTAAGTAAAATCTGATAGACGTTGGCCTTAGGGACATCTCGAACTCACTAGGAGATTATCCTAAAGAAGGAGGTGTTGGAATTTGACTCCTGCCAAATCAATGTCTAGGAAGGGGATTGAGGGATGAAAGCCCGAAGGTTGGTGGTTACTTAATTAAGGAACGTTTTTGACGGATAACCTCCCACCAATCTTGCCCTGACCTAGCTGATTAGCTTGTGGTCAAAGTCTACATTATACCTCCTATGGACAATCAACCAGTTAGGAGTTGTCTAGGTCGAGGTTACCCTAGATTAGGCTTGGTTGATTACTCTTATTGACTGTTGGTAAACTTGTTTGTGATTGTGATTGTGTTTGTGTACGCAAGTATGGTCAAGAGATCCTAATTCATCTAGGTTGACTAAAAACACATCACCACCCAAGTTTGAACCAAGACCAGATCCAGTAATGGCTCAATCAACATCATTGAAAGATAGGTTCTATCCCATTAGAACCTTACTTCCATCTTGCATTCTACTTCCATCGGTTGGTGAATACAATTTTGAGCTCAAGCCTCAATTCATCAACACACTTCCCAAGTTTCATGGCTTAGAGTCTGAAGATGCTTATTTCTTCATAAGAGAATTTGAGCAAGTATGCCTAATGATGAAAATCTCACACCTTATAGACGATGCTATTAGGTTGAGATTTGTCCCTTTCGCTCTTAAGGACCTAGCATAGAAATAGCTTTACAGCTTAGCGGCCGGTTCTATCACATCTTGGGATGGTTTCATCAAGGTCTTCTTGAAGAAATTCTATCCAATTCATAAGACCGCTCTCATTAGGAAGACAATCATGCAATTCTAGTAAGAACCGAGTGAACCGTTCTAGAGGTACTTTGAACGCTTTAAAGACCTCCTTGTCCAATGTCCACATCGTGGAATAGAGAAATGATGACAATACCAAATTCTTTATGACGGTTTAGACTATTCTACCAAAACCCTCTTAGAAAGTATGTGCCAAGGGGGATTCTTGTAGAAGGATGAAAATGAAGGATGGGATTTGTGTGAAAACCTAGCTGAAAAGACCATCCAATGGGAACCTACTAGTGAGACCTCTAGGAATCCAAACTCCATATCTTCAAAAGGAGGTCTCCATTCTATCGAATCATCCATCGCTAATGAGGCTAAGTTAGCTAACCTAGCAAGAATACTGGAAGCTCTAGAAATGAAGGAACCAAGTCCAGTCAATCAAGTCAGCCCAAACTAATTTCCAACTCTGGGCTGCACTTTCTGTCAAGCCATGAATCATGTGTTCGAGGAGTGCCCTGTGTTTCAGGCTCAGCAACAATACCATGAACCGATGAATGCGGCCTTTTCAAGGCTGAACAATAATCCTTACGCACCAATGTACAATCCTGACTGGAGAAATCACCCTAATTTCTCATGGAGCCAAAATAACAATGACCATTCACGATCAAATCATGCTAGCCACTTCCATCATGCCAATAATTCTTCCAATCATCAACCCAACTTTTTTAATTTCCATAATAATTCTCCCAACCATCCACCTAACTTTTCAAACTATCTATAAAACTTTCCCAACCAAGCTCCACAATCCTCCTACCAGAATCCTCAACTAGAAAGGAGAATGACTGACTTTGAAAAAAACATGGAAAGATACATGAAAAATCAAGATTCTCTCATGCAAACTATACAGAGGTTAGAGGTTCAAATGAGCCAACTAGCCACTCCACAGAATGAGAGACAGAAGGGTACCCTGCCTAGTCAGCCAATAACCAATCCTAGGAATTCTCAACAAGCTCATTTGGCTGAGGATCATTCATTAAATCAATGTAATGCTGTTCATAGATTGAGGTCACGAAAGATAGTTGATAATCAAGTGTCAACGCCAACCAATCCCATTCAGCACAACCACAATCAAGCATCCACCATCTAATCCAAATCCTTCAAATTCTGACGAATCTGAAAAAGATAAGTCAACCAGTCAGGTGCACCAGCCTATAGTACCATTTCCTAATAGGCTGAAAACAACAAGCAAAATCCACACATGGACAAGATAATTGAGATATTTAATCAACTGAAGATAAATGTGCCACTTCTTGATGCCATCCAACAAGTCCCTTCCGATGCTAAGTTTCTTAAGGACATGCGCACCAAGAAGAGAAAGACTAATGTACCAAAAAAGGTCTTCTTAGCCACTAACATTAGTAAGCTACTATCGGGTCCGATCCCTGTCAAGTACAAGGATCAAGGTAGTCCCACCATTGCCTGCACAATAGGACAAGCCGAGATTAGTCGTGCACTTCTTGACTTGGGGGCAAGTATGAACTTGCTTCCATTCTCAGTTTATCAACAACTCAGGTTGGGTGATCTTAGTCCAACTCAAATCACTATCCAACTGGCTGACCGTTCAGTAAAAGTTCCAAAAGGGAGATTAATGATGTCCTGATCCGGGTAGGGGAGTTTATTTACCCTGTCGATTTCATAGTTCTGGAGACAACCTGTGTCCAACTCCAATCATAGGGCTGAAACTCCTGTTATCCTAGGGCGACCATTCCTTGCTACTGTCAATGCCATCATCAATTGTAGGAATGGGTCTATGAGGTTAACCTTTGGGGATATGACTAGAGAAGTCAATATCTTCAATCTAGGAAAACAACCCCGCGATCATGAGGACCAAACATTTGAAGTCAACCTAATTGAGAACTTAACAAGTGAACATAGGGAAGAATTGGAACTGGAAACTGAGTGTGACTTCGGGTTAGAATCTGACGATTTTAATCTTGATCAGGTTGTAGATTCTGATGTGAATTGGGCCTCAAACCCTATTTCACCAATAATGGAGCCAATAAATTTGACTCTTCCTTCCAATCAGCCTTCCTCTTCTTTAGAATTGAAAGCCTTACCCGCGCATCTCAAGTACATCTATCTAGGCGAATAAGAGACCTTTTCTGTCATCATTGCCTTGTTGGCCCAAGGTTACAATCACCCTTGTTTAGTGTATTTTGATGCTTACAAAACATATTAGTTATTTGTACTAATAACATTTGTTGTTTAAGTGTGTTTTCAGATTTCTATTCATACTAGAAGTCTTCTCTCACAAATACAAGGTTTTGGACTCAAGTCAACTCCAATTGGGCTCAAGATGCAAAATTGAAGATCAAGTGAAGATAGCCCATCTTGAAGCATTGCTTTGAAGTCTTTTAGAAGTTTGTAAGTTTAGAATGTTAAAGTTTGAATATAGAAAATTTGGCTCTAGGATTTGCACACACACTTGTTTCATATATTTCCTATGTTTTGAAAATGGTTATTTCTAAGTTTTATGCCTTAGTTTATATATACATGTACCAAAGCTTTATATCCTGAAAAACTTGTTTAAAACATGTGTATAAACTATTTTCTGCATAATACTTAGCTATTGGTATTATTAAAATATTTTTACAAAAATTTCATCTTCAAGACAGCCCAGTTTTTCAGTTTCAGGCAACATCGGTCGACCGGCCCGGTCGACCGGCGATGTGTCTGGACATGCACTGTTTGTGCATGTCCGTCGGTCGACCGGACCGGTCGACCGACGGAGAGCAGATTGCTCTCGGGATATTTCGGTCGACCGGACCGGTCGACCGGAAGAAGGAAACTGTGTTTCCTCCTTTTGGGTCGGTCGACCGAACCGGTCGACCGAGAGCCAACGGCTCTTTCCAGCAGGGCTGGCGGTCGACCGGACCGGTCGACCGCCAAGCCTGCAACAAGGCAACGGCTCTTTCCTCTTTGGGCAGTTCTGAAAAATCTGTTTCTTTTTCAGCTTTAACAGATTTTTGGAGATTTGTTGGGGAGCTTTTTCAGAGAAAATAAGACAAAAAGAAATTGTTTTTAACCTATTTTTAAGCCTATAAATAGAGGAGAAGTCTCTCTTGCATATTACTTAGAAAAATCCTCAAGTTTGCATTGTTTTCAAAAGAGAAAAGAAAAGAGTTTAAAGCTTTCATTTCAATTCTTTTTGAGCTAGTTTTTCAGTTGTGTTTGATTGCTAATATCACTCTACAACTGAAGTTTTTCTCACCACACTTCATAGAGCCAAAAATCCTATACTCATTCTATAGTGAAGTTGTAATTGAAGTGAGAGTGTTTGTAAAAGAGTTTGAGAAAAGTGTAGTGATCTTGTTGTGATCACTTGGTTCTTGTAATCCTTTCCTTGTGGAGCAACCTCTTCGGTAGAGGTCTTTTGTACTCGGTGGAGCTCGGTGCTCGGTCTTCGGTAGACCAAATTGTAAAGGCATCCTCGGTGGATAGTGGAAACCCTTCACGGAGGTGAAGGCGGGGACTAGAGCAAGTGTGCTCGAACCTCGAAACAAATCATCTTGTTTGCGATTGCCTTTGCGTTATTCTTGCTTTCAATTTCTCTTGACTTATATTATCTTGAATTATTTGCTTGAGAACTAACCCTCTACTTGTGCAATCTTGTCTTGTTCACTTGACTTGCTATATTGCTTGTGTGTATTTCATCATAGCATCTCATCCTTTACTTGTTCGATCATATCTCATACAACACGGTTGCATTGCGCACCTCTAACCCATATCTAGGGGAATTGGGAGGAAGGAGTTCAGAACCTCGCAAGGGGTATTCGGCTCTTAGTCGTGTTTTGAGAGATCGTTACATCACTCATTTAATTAAAGTTTAAAAAGATCATTAGATTAGCATTCACACCTATTCACCCCCCTCTAGGTGTTTTTCAATTGGTATCAGAGCTTGGACTCTAGGATTTGGTTTAACAACCTTAGAGAAGATCCTAATTTGCTAATCATTTCATTCATTTTCATTTAGTAAAAATGGCCGATGGAATTAAGACCCCTCCTAAGTTTGATGGACTTAACTTTCCCATATGGAAAGTTAAGATGACCGTGTTTTTGCAATCTCTAGGTAGCCGAGTTGCAAAAGCCGTGACTAAGTCCTTTAGTGTACCCCCCGGTGACGAATCCACTTGGTCCGAAATAGAGACTAAGGAATTCGATGCCAATGCCAAAGCTCACTATGCACTTCTTCAAGCCCTAAATGATGATGACATAGCTAGGGTTATACATTGCAAATCCGCATATGAGATTTGGTCACACTTGATAGTCACTCATGAGGGAACCTCACAAGTAAAGAAGGCTAAAATTGACCTTCTTCGGTCCCAATATGAAACATTTAGCATGCAAGAAAATGAAACCATAGATGATATGGTTACAAGATTTACCAAGATTACTAATGGACTCTCTTCTTTAGGTGAAGATATCAACAATGATCAAAGAGTAAGGAAGATCATCCGGGCTCTTCCTCCTTCATGGGAAGTTAAAGCAACAACCTTGAAGGAACTCAACGACAATGAAGAGATGGAGCTCATAGGTCTCATTGGGAACCTTAAAACCCATGAGATGGAAAGGAAAGTAAGGGAGGACATGGCTCCTACCAAGAAGAAGACTATTGCCTTCAAGTGTCAATCATCACACTCCGACGAAGATGATGAAGAAGAAGATGACGAAGAGCTCTCACTTCTAGTCAAAAATGTTCGAAGGATGTACAACAAGGCGAAGTTCCAAGGTAGAAGGAGATGGCAAGGAGGCAAAGAAGAAAGAAAGATCATATGCTTCAATTGCCAAAGACCGGGACACATTGTTGCGGAGTGTCCGGACAAAGCTAAGCCCTCCACTTCAAAGAAGCCTCACAAGAAGAAGGCTATGAAGGCAACTTGGGATTCGGAGACCGAATCCGAAGAAGAGATCGACACCGCCAACATGTGCTTCATGGCCAATGAAAGCACAAGCAAGGTAACCCCTTCCACTCCTTTTGATGATGAACTCTCCATGGATGAACTAGGAGAAGCTTTTGTTGAGTTATCACAAAATTATGATTTCTTAAAGAAAAAGTATTTAAAAATGAAAAAGGAAAATGAATCTTTAAGTCTTCAAGTTTTTACTCTTACAAAGGAAAAAGATGATTTGGTTTCCACCTTGGCCACTACTAAAAATGATTTTGAAAAATATAAGATTTCTTGCAAAGGTAAGACCCCACTAATTGATTCTAATGAAGTTTCTATGCTTAAGGAAAGATTAGACTCATTAAGTGTTGTTTTGAAAAATTGTGAATTTAACAAGAAGAAAATTGAGGCTATGTTTCCTAAGAAACAAGCCCCTAAGAAAAATGCTCATGCTCATGTTCATGCTACACAACCTAAACAACATGGCAAAACCCAAAACATGCTCACACTACACATACACATCATGCTTTCATGTATAGAAAAGTGTACTCATGTTCACATTGTGGGCGGAAAGGACACTTAGCTAATTTTTGTTATGATAGACTAAGTGCATCACATCATAATGTTTGGGTTCGTAACACTAACTTTCAAGGACCCAAGAAAGTTTGGGTACCAAAGTCAACAATTGTTTTAAATGATGTAGGTACTTTCCAAAGCCCAACGACGTAGAGGTTTGTGGTATCTTGATAGCGGTTGCTCAAGGCACATGACTTGGGACATCAACAACTTTGCAACCCTATCAAGATATCATGAAGGTGGCACCGTCACCTTCGGAGATGACGCCAAGGGTAAAATCATCGGTATTGGTAATGTAAAACTTGGCACCTCTCCTTTAATTGAAAATGTAGTTTTAGTTGATGGCCTCAAGCATAATCTCTTGAGTGTTAGTCAACTTTGTGATAAAGGTTTTGATGTTGTTTTTGATAATGTTGCTTGTAAAGTTATTGATAGAATTTCTAATGTTTGTGTATTTTTCGGTTTTCGTGAAAGTAATGTTTATATGATTGATATGTTGAATATGTCTTGTAATATTACTTGTTTGAAAGCCCTCGATAATGACTCTTGGTTGTGGCATAGGAGATTAGGGCATATTTCTTTTGATCATATTTCTAGGTTAAACACAAAGGAAATGGTGAAAGGTATTCCTTACTTGAATTTTGAAAAAGACCGAGTTTGTGACGCATGTCAATTTGGGAAACAAACTAAGTCTTCTTTCAAGTCAATTAAGGATATCATGACATCACGTCCTTTGGAGTTAATCCATATGGATCTTTTTGGCCCTACACAAACCAAAAGTTTAAGTGGGAATAGATTTGCTTATGTTTTGGTTGATGATTTTTCAAGGTTTACTTGGGTTTTCTTTCTTGAACATAAAAGCCAAGCATTTTCTTATTTTCAAACTTTTAAGAAAAGAGTAGAAAATGAAAAGGATTCTTTGATTTTGAGAATAAGAAGTGATAGAGGAGGTGAATTCATTAACCAACCCTTTACCACTTTTTGTGATGAACATGGAATAAAGCATGAACTATCTTGTCCTAGAACTCCACAACAAAATGGAGTAGTTGAACGGAAAAATAGAACATTACAAGAGATGGCTAGGACAATGCTAAGTGAATATGGTCTACCACATTATTTGTGGGCCGAGGCCGTAAATACTTCATGCTATATATCAAATCGTGTTTTCTTGTGTAAAAATACTACTAAAACTTCTTTTGAAATGTATTTTTCTAGAAAACCTAATGTTTCCTATTTTAAAGTTTTTGGTTGCAAATGTTTTGTTTTAAATACAAAAGATAATTTAGGAAAATTTGATCCTAAATCTTATGAGGCTATTTTTGTAGGTTACTCAAACACTAGTAAAGCTTATAGAGTTTTCATTAGATCATCATTGACTATTGAAGAGTCTATTCATGTTAAGTTTGAGGAATCTAACAAGTTTGTTAAGAATGTTGTAGAAATAGATGCATTGGATGAAGGTTTGGAGAAAGTGACCTTGGAGGATGCTTCTACTATGGGAGACAAACCAAAGGATGATGAAGGAAGCAAAGCTAAAGTGGAAGAGGCACAAGGAAATGAACATCAAACACATGAGGTGGAGCCTACTCAACCACTACCAAAGGATTGGAGATACAATCCACATCATCCCAAGGACCTCGTCATAGGTGAAGTATCAAAAGGGGTAACTACTCGCTCTAGACTTCATGACTATTGTGGTAACTATGCATTCATTTCTCATATTGAACCCAAAAATGTGCTCGAAGCCGAGACCGATTCATATTGGTTGCTA
Organism: Agave tequilana; assembly: GCA_038442645.1. Classification (NCBI taxonomy): domain Eukaryota; kingdom Viridiplantae; phylum Streptophyta; class Magnoliopsida; order Asparagales; family Asparagaceae; genus Agave; species Agave tequilana. The sequence continues at coordinate 34,317 of JAVJIF010021272.1, forward strand.
GCCATGCAAGAGGAGCTCAATCAATTTGAGCGCAACCAAGTTTGGCACCTTGTTCCTAGGCCCCACGATAGACCAACAATTGGTACTAAGTGGATCTTTAAGAATAAGTTGGATGAATCGGGTAATGTAGTTAGAAACAAGGCTAGGTTAGTTGCCCAAGGTTACACTCAAATCGAAGGGATCGATTTTGAAGAAACCTTTGCACCCGTAGTACGGCTTGAAGCCATACGGATGACACTAGCATTTGCCTCATATAAAGATTTCAAATTATTTCAAATGGATGTTAAAAGTGCTTTTCTAAATGGATTTATTGAAGAGGAGGTGTATGTTGAACAACCCCCGGGTTTGTTGATCCTACACATCCGGATTTTGTTTTTAAATTAGATAAAGCTCTTTATGGTTTAAAACAAGCCCCTAGGGCTTGGTATGAAAGACTTTCTTCATTTTTGACTTCAAATGGTTTTAAGAAAGGTAAAATTGATACAACCTTGTTTACAAAACATGTAGAAAAAGATATTCTTATTGTGCAAATTTATGTGGATGATATTATTTTTGGTTCTACTAATGAATCTCTTTGCAAAGCTTTTGAATCATGCATGAAGGATGAATTCGAAATGTCTATGATGGGGGAACTCAACTATTTCCTTGGACTCCAAATCAAGCAAAGGAAGGATGGGATCTTCATCAATCAAGCCAAGTACACAAAGGAACTAATCAAAAGGTTTGGGCTTGAAGGATCAAAAGTAAGCAAAACTCCCATGGCAACAACTACAAAGCTTGACAAGGATGAACAAGGTAAAAGTGTAGACATAAAATTATATCGTAGCATGATTGGTAGCTTGCTTTATTTGACGGCTAGTAGGCCGGATATTATGTTTTCCGTTTGTCTTTGTGCACGTTTTCAATCTTGTCCTAAAGAATCTCACATAATTGCGGTTAAACGCATAATTAGATACCTTAAGGGCACTATTGAAATGGGTTTATGGTATCCTAAAATCGGATTATTTGAAATGAAGAGTTTTTCGGATGCCGACTATGCGGGTTGTAGGGTAGATAGGAAGAGTACAAGTGGAACATGTCAATTCTTAGGTAATTGTCTTGTATCTTGGTCTTCCAAAAAGCAAAATTCGGTAGCCCTATCAACCGCCGAGGCGGAGTATGTTGCAGCCGGAGCTTGTTGTGCACAAGTTCTTTGGATGAAACATACTCTCCTTGACTATGATTTACACTTTGATCATGTTAAAATATTTTGTGATAATACTAGTACTATTCACATGACAAAGAATGCAAATCAACATAGTAAAACCAAACACATTGACATTAGGTATCACTTTCTTAGAGATCATTATGAGAAAGGTGATATTGATATTGATTATGTTTCTACCGATTTTCAACTTGCCGATATTTTTACTAAACCTTTAGACTATGCTAGATTTTCATTTATTTGTGGTGAGTTGAATGTTTGTATTATGGATTCTTAAAATTAAAAATTGTTTTTCAATTGTTTTGTTTTAACCCTTTTTGATGTATGACAAAAAGGGGGAGAATAAGTTTGTTGATATTTGGAAAATAAGTGTTTAAAGTTTAAACTTTCTAAGTTTGATACTATTTGAGTTTCATTTCATGAAGAGAAAGAAAGTTTGTGTTTATTTGAGTTTTTGGACAAAAACTATTGTTTGTTAAATGCTTTATGTATGCTTACATAGCTTTTCATATTCATGATAAATACATAGCATTGTTTGAGGGGGAGCTTTCTAAGCTTTTCCTCCTTTATTTGTTTCAATAACTTATATGTTTTGTCATCATCAAAAAGGGGGAGATTGTTGGCCCAAGGTTACAATCACCCTTGTTTAGTGTATTTTGATGCTTACAAAACATATTAGTTATTTGTACTAATAACATTTGTTGTTTAAGTGTGTTTTCAGATTTCTATTCATACTAGAAGTCTTCTCTCACAAATACAAGGTTTTGGACTCAAGTCAACTCCAATTGGGCTCAAGATGCAAAATTGAAGATCAAGTGAAGATAGCCCATCTTGAAGCATTGCTTTGAAGTCTTTTAGAAGTTTGTAAGTTTAGAATGTTAAAGTTTGAATATAGGAAATTTGGCTCTAGGATTTGCACACACACTTGTTTCATATATTTCCTATGTTTTGAAAATGGTTATTTCTAAGTTTTATGCCTTAGTTTATATATACATGTACCAAAGCTTTATATCCTGAAAAACTTGTTTAAAACATGTGTATAAACTATTTTCTACATAATACTTAGCTATTGGTATTATTAAAATATTTTTACAAAAATTCCATCTTCAAAACAGCCCAGTTTTTCAGTTTCAAGCAACATCGGTCGACCGGCCCGGTCGACCGGCGATGTGTCTGGACATGCACTGTTTGTGCATGTCCGTCGGTCGACCGGACCGGTCGACCGACGGAGAGCAGATTGCTCTCGGGATATTTCGGTCGACCGGACCGGTCGACCGGAAGAAGGAAACTGTGTTTCCTCCTTTTGGGTCGGTCGACCGGACCGGTCGACCGAGAGCCAACGGCTCTTTCCAGCAGGGCTGGCGGTCGACCGGACCGGTCGACCGCCAAGCCTGCAACAAGGCAACGGCTCTTTCCTCTTTGGGCAGTTCTGAAAAATCTGTTTCTTTTTCAGCTTTAACAGATTTTTGGAGATTTGTTGGGGAGCTTTTTCAGAGAAAATAAGACAAAAAGAAATTGTTTTTAACCTATTTTTAAGCCTATAAATAGAGGAGAAGTCTCTCTTGCATATTACTTTGAAAAATCCTCAAGTTTGCATTGTTTTCAAAAGAGAAAAGAAAAGAGTTTAAAGCTTTCATTTCAATTCTTTTTGAGCTAGTTTTTCAGTTGTGTTTGATTGCTAATATCACTCTACAACTGAAGTTTTTCTCACCACACTTCATAGAGCCAAAAATCCTATACTCATTCTATAGTGAAGTTGTAATTGAAGTGAGAGTGTTTGTAAAAGAGTTTGAGAAAAGTGTAGTGATCTTGTTGTGATCACTTGGTTCTTGTAATCCTTTCCTTGTGGAGCAACCTCTTCTGTAGAGGTCTTTTGTACTCGGTGGAGCTCGGTGCTCGGTCTTCGGTAGACCAAATTGTAAAGGCATCCTCGGTGGATAGTGGAAACCCTTCACGGAGGTGAAGGCGGGGACTAGAGCAAGTGTGCTCGAACCTCGAAACAAATCATCTTGTTTGCGATTGCCTTTGCGTTATTCTTGCTTTCAATTTCTCTTGACTTATATTATCTTGAATTATTTGCTTGAGAACTAACCCTCTACTTGTGCAATCTTGTCTTGTTCACTTTACTTGCTATATTGCTTGTGTGTATTTCATCATAGCATCTCATCCTTTACTTGTTCGATCATATCTCATACAACACGGTTGCATTGCGCACCTCTAACCCATATCTAGGGGAATTGGGAGGAAGGAGTTCAGAACCTCGCAAGGGGTATTCGGCTCTTAGTCGTGTTTTGAGAGATCGTTGCATCACTCATTTAATTAAAGTTTAAAAAGATCATTAGATTAGCATTCACACCTATTCACCCCCCCTCTAGGTGTTTTTCATGCCTCCCATTTAAATGATGGGGAAGAAGAAGATCTTAAAGCAATTCTAAGAAAATATAGGGAAGCCAATGGTTGGACTATGATTGATATAAAGGGATTAAGTCTGACCATCGTTCAACATTGCATTCATCTCAATGAAGATGCCACACCTAAAAGAGACCCACAGCGTAGGTTAAACCCTATAATGCAAGAGGCTTTTCATGCTGAAATTGTAAAACTCTTAGACAATGGGATAATTTATCCCATTTCGGATAGCCAATGGGTCAGTTCTGTCCACGCGGTTCCAAAGAAATCCAGTTTCACCATAGTGGAAAACGAGAACAAAGAGTTGGTCCAAACTCGACTTCCCACGAAGATCCAAGTTTGCATTGACTATAGGAAGCTTAATGCTGCAACTCGTAAGAACCATTTTCCACTTCCCTTCATTAATCAAATGCTTGAACGTTTGGCGGGTCATGAGTATTACTGTATCTTGGACGGTTACTCGGGGTATAACCAGATCCCTATTGCTCCTAAGGACCAAGAAAAGACTACGTTCACATGTCCATTTGGGACATTTGCTTATCGTCGAATGTCTTTCGGTTTATGCAATGCCCCAACAACGTTTCAACGTTGCATGTTGAGTGATTAGTCTCCAATTTTGCATAATTTGTATCACATCTTCACATTGATTTCATATTAAATTCTACTAATAAAGCTTTGCTTGCTTGATTCTAGGTCCATGGTGTGCAATGAAGAAGAAGACCCTAAATCACCATTTAATTGGTGATTAAAAGCATATTAAAGATAGCCATTGACCTAGAGAGCTGATTCAATGAAAACCAGGGGCTGCAAAGACGAAACCGGGCACAGGGCCTGACCGGGGACAGATGGGACCGCGCGCGGCTCGAAGCGCTACGCGCGCGGCCACCGTATAGCCGCGAAAACGCTGCCTGGGCCGCATTTCCGCAGCCGTACGGGCGCGGCTGCGGTCGCACTTCGGACCAGGGTTTGTCCCCTGGCCCTCCTCTTCCCTGATGCCTATATATACCCCCTGGGTTCCAGAACAAGGAGATATGAAGAGTTTTAGGAGTAGTTTCATCTTCATGTTATAGTTTAGGGTAGTTTAGTTTAGGTTAGTATTCTTCTTCTTCCTCCCTTGTATTTTCCATTTTGTAGATCTTGTAATAGGGAGAGAGAGTGGTACATGTTGGGAAGCAAGAGTGCTTGTAATAGAAGGTGACAATCTATGAAAGGTGCTCTCTTACCTTATCTTTGTTTTCTACTCTCTAATCTCTTTTACATGTGTAGCTAATCTTTTCTCTCATGGCACTAACTACTAACCACCAACTATTCTAACTTCTTTTATGATAATCCACATGAATCTAATAGCCTCTACTTGGCCTTGCTCTTGCAAGAACCATTGATAGCTCATGATGATGGATCTAACTCTAGCTTCCTAACCACTAACAAGCTAACATTACTTTACTCCATACTTACTTTTAGTTTTGATGGTTTAAGTGTAACTTGAACTTGTTTTGTTGAGTTGGGTTGTGATGAGTTACATATGGGTCTTACTTTGAATAGCTCTTGAACTAAGGACTAGTGATGGCCAATGATATATGTGAGGCAACTATCATTAAGAGGTTAGCATGTTGGTGGAGTCATTAGTAGTTAATAGCCATGAGTTTTCTTTCTTTTTCACCTTGTTTTAGATATATCAAAAACCACAAAAACCATTCTTTTCTATGTTTCCTACTTCTTTATGTTTCACCGTATACTTCTCTTTTCATTCTTTCTTTTCTTTTCTTTTCATTCTTTCAAACTTTGAAGAACTTTTAACAAACACGTGAATCAACCGGTAAAGCTTCTATCGCCTCCCATCCTTATGGATTCGACTTGTTTTAACCTCTATGCTATAACGGAAGTATCGAGGAAGCCAAAGCACACACACTTTAAATCTTGATTTCAAAACATACACTTTTTATGCGCGGTTTTCCCCCAATCAAATTTTGGCGCCGTTGCCGAGGATAAGAACGGTTTGATTTCACAAGTTTGCTAACTTTTCTTCTTTGTTTTTTGGTGTGCAGGTTAAAGTTTTAGCATTGTAGAAGTCCACCCTAGCTCAAGTGTGGTTGGGTAATTCTTGTATATTTTTATATTCTGCTGCTAATTTTTTTTTATATTACTTGTGCACTGTAAATAATTGTAAGAACTAAAATACAGAAATTGGATGCTTTAAAACGGTTTAGACATTTGCATCTAGGCACGTGTCAATTTTTATTCCAATATACTGTATTTTATTCTTATGTTATTGATAGGAGGTGTACATATGGGATTGCATATAGTATAGGACAAACACTTCAGTGATTTACTCGCTTTTTTGTGTTCATCTTATCTATATTGCACACTTGCACAAATTTAATTTAAGGGCAAAACCCAATCCAACATAAGGTGGGGAAGTAATTACCCTCCCTTAGCCCAAAAATCACCTCCCCACTCACACAACCCAAGCATAAATAAAATTTGCTAGACGTTGGCCCCTAGGGACATCTCGGACTCATTTAAGAGATTGACCTAAGGGGTAAGTTGTTAGAATTTGACTCTTGCTAAATCGGTGTCTAAGGTTGAGGATTTAGAGGCGAAACCTCGAAGAACGGTGGTTTGGCATAATTAGGCCCGTTGCTCTGGTACGGATACCTCCCACCGATCTTGCCCCTACCTGGCCGATTAACTCGTGGTCAACTTCTGACAATATATCCCCCGTGGACAGTCTAACCAGTTAGGAGTCGTCTAGGTCTAAGTCAACCCTAGAATAGGCTTGTTTTCTTTTACTTTTTCTTTGTTGTTTATTTGTTTGTTTGTTTTTCTTTTTTGTAAATTGTGATAGGGATTTTAATAACAACAATTCTTTCAATTATAATATGAATCCATATTTCACCCCGACCTCATTTAACTCGGATAACTCTGACCCGGCAATGTACAACATGAACCAACCATATATGCCGGGTTGGGATTATCCGAATCAATATGACCCATATCCCCAACCATATGACCATAATTTTCAAAATAATTTTAACTCTTCACAGAGTTCATGGGGATTCTCCTACCCCGAGTCCAATTTTCAACCATCTTGTTCACAATTTTCACAATATTCGTTCCCCAATTTTGATTCATATACTCCTTTTCCTGAACCACCAATTGAAGAAAAATCATTATTGGAAAGGAGTATCAAAGAGTCCCTACAACAAATGCAAAATTTGCTCAATTCACAATCCTTCCCACATCAAACTCCACATACTCCTTTTCTAGAGCATCCAATTGAAGAAGAATCTGAACTAGAAAAACGTTTGGAAGTCTTTTGTGAAAGAATGCAAAACATGTTGGACTCATCCTTCAACCAAATTTTCAAAAGTCATACTCATCTTTTCTAGTCTCACCAATTCAAAATGAACAAACTTCAATACTGGACTTGAGTATGGAACCCTTGCGTGAGTCCGAGCAGCAACCGCAAAATTCGATGGACTCACAATTTCACCACAATTTCCGAAATCAACTTCCATACTCATCTTTTCAAGAAAAACCAATTACAAAAAGTATGGAAGACATGATTCAGACTCAACATTTTGTTACCCTGTCTGTCAGTAGATTAGACTCAATAATGAGCGATCTGATCAATGAGAGCGAGAAAAATCTTTCTTGTCAATCATTGACCAATTCTTATATCCCTAACTCTACTGATTGGACTCTTGAATCATGTCAATTTGGGAATCCAGATTCAATTTCAGAACACAAATCCGAACTTGACCAAACTCCAAGTTATGAAAGTCACCTGGACCTTCTGGCAAGTTATCCCTTCCCTGAAATTGAAATCGAACCTGAATGTGATCCTGAACTTCCTGTTGGGAACTCCATTTCACTTTTTGATTCAATAATGACTCCGATATCTTTACCAGATTTTTTCTCTATTCCGGAGTCAACTTTGAATTCTGTACCAGTACACCGTGAAATGGAATCCCCAATTTCTTATGATCACACTTCATTGCTGGGAAAGTGTGTGAACATCAATTCTTTGGTTTGGATCCTATTTTTGAACCAATTTCGACTCTCATTGTTGACTCTCGACTTGATCTGAGTCAACTGCCTGAGTCAGTATCGGTTTTTGTTCCTGTTCCATTTGAGTCCAAATCACTCATCTCTCAAAATCACACTTCATTGTTGGACAAGACTGTTGAAGAAAATGACTCAGCAATTATTTTTGAAAATTGGCCATTAGATGGGAATAAACTTTTCAATAAGACTATTCACTCAATCATCCTTTTATTGGGTCATATTAAAGAGGTCATTGGTGGGTTCCTGCAAGATCCACGTTATTTTGATTGGGTAGCAACGCTTAGCCCAATCAGACCACCACCGGAGCCACCACCATGAGGTAATTTTCCTTCTCTCCCATTTATTTAATGTATACACATTCACGATGCATTGAGGACCATGCATGAGATAAGTGTGGGGGAGGGTTAACTAACGTTGTTAGTTTTATATTTTCTTTCTTTTACACTTCTTTTTAAATTAAAAAACTTTTATATATAAACTTTTCTTTTCTTTTTACAAAACTTTTTGAAACAAGAGAAATAGTTTTTGATTTGTTTTTAAGAAAATTAAGATTATCTTAGGAATTAGGAAGACCTCAAATTATGAAATTTTAAATTGAGTCAAAATAATAGATCTTGTCTAAATTATAGGAAAAGAAAGTAAGATTGAAAAGATAATTTGATCTTGAATTTTTTTTGCCTTAGATTTATGCACTCCACACTTACACAATTTTTGCGATTGAAACAAAGGCTGACAATGCCATAAAAATATATATATTAAAAAAAATTATGTAAATAAAAATCACTTATTGAAGTTGGGTAATTATGCCTCAGGAAGCATGATTATTCATACCTAAAATAGTGGACAAAAATAAAATAACCCCCTTTAGTTTTGTGGCCTTGTTTACTCGAGTCCTTAAGTCCGAGGGATGTTTTCTCATCTGGTGCCCTAAGACCATCTGATTTGGGAGTCACCAGCTAAAGGCTCACTACCCGGGTAATTAAGAAAGCCTAAGAAAACTACGGGAAGAAAAAAGAAAAAAAATAAATAAATAAATAATATATATTAAATAAGTGGCATGAAAGTTAGAGTCGATATCCCAAAAACCTTCACTATTCACAAAGTGCATATTTTTCTAAGAATTTTATGAAAGATCAAAGAGTCAATTCAATTTTAAATTCTTACATTTAATTTATAACAAGATTTTTTGTATTTTGACTTAGTTTAAGAAAGAAAAATTTCTGGTTAACCTCTGACCTTGGATCACTTATATTTTCACAAAAAATACTTCAACACTTTTCTCTATTTTAAAATGTGTTTTCAAAATACTAACATTTGATTTCTTTCTTTATGGATTTTGTGGGTGTAATCCGCTGAAAACCCTCAGGAGACAAAACTCCTCCTCTAGGGGAAACTTAGAGGTTTAACGGCTTGTTGAACATGCTCAGTGCAATCGCGTCACCTGCGAAAGTTGTGTAATAATTCCTTAGTTTTTTGTTTTGCTCGGGACGAGCAAAAGATAAGTGTGGGGGTGTGATTAGTCTCTAATTTTGCATAATTTGTATCACATCTTCACATTGATTTCATATTAAATTCTACTAATAAAGCTTTGCTTGCTTGATTCTACGTCCATGGTGTGCAATGAAGAAGATGACCCTAACTCACCATTTAATTGGTGATTAAAAGCCTATTAAAGATAGCCATTGACCTAGAGAACTGATTCTGTGAAAACCAGGGGCTGCAAAGACGAAACCGGGCACAGGGCCTGACAGGGGACAGACGGGACCGCGCGCGGCTCGAAGCGCTGCGCGCGCGGCCACCGTATGGCCGCGGCTGCGGCCGCGCTTCGGGCCAGGGTTTGTCCCCTGGCCCCCCTCTTCCCTGATGCCTATATATACCCCCCCTAGGTTCCAGAACAAGGAGATATGCAGAGTTTTAGGAGTAGTTTCATCTTCATGTTGTAGTTTAGGGTAGTTTAGTTTAGGTTAGTGTTCTTCTTCTTCCTCCCTTGTATTTTTCATTTTGTAGATCTTGTAATAGGGAGAGAGAGTGGTACATGTTGGGAAGCAAGAGTGCTTGTAATAGAAGGTGACAATCTATGAAAGGTGCTCTCTTACCTTATCTTTATTTTCTACTCTCTAATCTCTTTTACATGTGTAGCTAATCTTTTCTCTCATGGCACTAACTACTAACCACTAACTATTCTAACTTCTTTTATGATAATCCACATGAATCTAATAGCCTCTACTTGGCCTTGCTCTTGCAAGAGCCATTGATGGCTCATGATGATGGATCTAACTCTAGCTTCCTAACCACTAACAAGCAAACATTACTTTACTCTATGCTTACTTTTAGTTTTGATGGTTTAAGTGTAACTTGAACTTGTTTTGTTGAGTTGGGTTGTGATGAGTTACATATGGGTCATGCTTTGAATAGCTCTTGAACCAAGGACTAGTGATGGCCAATGATACATGTGAGGCAACTATCACTAAGAGGTTAGCATGTTGGTGGAGTCATTAGTAGTTAGTAGCCATGAGTTTTCTTTCTTTTTCACCTTGTTTTAGAAATATCAAAAACCACAAAAACCATTCTTTTCTATGTTTCTCACTTCTTTGTGTTTCACCGTATACTTCTCTTTTCATTCTTTCTTTTCTTTTCTTTTCATTCTTTCAAACTTTGAAGAACTTTTAACAAACACTTGAATAAACCGGTAAAGCTTCTATCACCTCCCATCCTTGTGGATTCGAATCGTTTTAGCCTCTATGCTATAACGGAAGTATCGAGGAAGCCAAAGCACACACACTTTAAATTTGATTTCAAAACATACACTTTTTGTGCGCGATTTTCCTCCGATCATTGAGTCTTTTCTCAGATATGGTAGAACGATTCTTAGAGATCTTTATGGATGATTTCTCCATCTACGAAGATTCATTCACTCAATGTTTCTACCATTTAGAACTTGTCCTCCAACATTGTGCTGAGAAAAATCTGACACTGAATTGAGAGAAATGCCACTTCATGATAAAACATGAAATTGTCTTAGGTCATGAAATCTCCAAGAAAGGAATTAAAGTGGACAGAGCTAAAATTGAGGTTATTGCTAAGATTTTCATGCCCAAATGCGTTAAGGACATTAGATCCTTCTTAGGACACGCTGGTTTCAACCGAAAATTTATCAAGGATTTTAACAAAATTGCTAGGCCCTTGACTAATCTGTTAGCTAAGGATGTGTCCTTCACTTTCGATACTGAATGCATGAATTCTTGAGAGAAGCTTAAGAGAGAGCTTCTTTCTGCGCCAATCATATCTGCACCGAATTGGTTTAAGTCATTCGAAATCATGTGCGATGCTTTCGAGTTTGCCATAGGTGCTGTCCTAGGACAACGCATTGATAACAAGTAGCATGTGATTTACTACTCTAGTAGGACTCTCAACGATGCTCAATTGAACTACACTACGACTGAGAAGGAATTCTTGGCAGTAGTGTTTGCCTTAGAGAAATTTCGTCCCTACCTACTAGGGTCCAAAACCACCATTTTCACCGATCATTCTGCGCTTAGGTACCTCATGATGAAGACGGATGCCAAGGCCCGACTCATTCGTTGGATCCTCCTTCTTCAAGAATTTGATCTTGAGATTCGAGATAAGAAAGGCGTAGAAAATGTCATTGCTGACCATCTCTCACGAATCCCTAATTCTCCATGCAACGAATCACCCATAAATGAGAATTTTTCGGATAAAAATCTCTTAGCTATCTCTAGGGAACCTTGGTTTGCTGATATAGTGAATTACTTAGTCACAAATCAAACTCTATCTCATTGGTCCAAAAACGATATATATCGGTTCTTATCCCAAGTCTGGTAATTCTTTTGGGAGGAACCGTATCTTTTTAAGTACTGTTCTGACCAAATTATTAGGAGATGCATTCCCGATGAGGAGGTTAAGAGTGTTCTATCCTTTTGTCACGAACTTGCATGCGGTGGACACTTTGGTCCCCGCAAGACCGCTGAAAAAGTGCTGCAAAGCGGGTTCTATTGACCCACTTTGTTCAAGGATGCTTATGAATTTTGCAAGACGTGCCCTAGATGCCAAATGGCAGGAAGGATCTCAAAAAGAAATATGATAACCTTCAACCCAATTCTAGAAATAGAACTTTTTGATGTTTAGGGCATCGACTTTATGGGTCCATTTCCTAATTCATTTGGAAACCAATACATATTGGTTACTGTGGATTATGTGTCCAAGTGGGTAGAAGCTATTCCTTGTAAAACTAATGATAACAAAGTTGTCATAAAGTTTTTGAAAGAGAACATTTTTTCACGCTTCGGAACCCCTCGTGCTATCATAGTGATAAAGGCACTCACTTTTACAATAGATCCTTTGAAGCTCTTATGCGAAAGCATGCCATAACTCACAAGTTGTTCACACCTTATCATCCTCAAACCAGTGGGCAGGTTGAGGTTTCCAATAGACAAGTCAAACTTATCTTGGAGAAAACTGTGAACCAAAACCTGAAAGATTAGTGCATCAAACTTGTAGATGCCCTATGGGCCTACAGGACCGCTTTCAAGACGATTCTAGGAATGTCTCCTTATAGGTTAGTCTATGATAAAGCTTGTCACCTGCCCGTTGAGTTAGAGCACCGGGCCTTATGGGCAATCAAGCAGTTGACTTTCGACTTGACTAAGGCCGGTGACCTTCAGAAGTTACAAATTTCCGAATTAGAGAAGTTAAGAAATGAGGCCTATGAAAATGCTAGGATCACTAAAGATAGAGTTAAGATTTTTCATGACAAACACAACATAAGAAAACCTTTGTCCCTGGAAAAAAAGTCTTACTCTATAATTTCTAGGCTTCACCTTTTTCCAAGAAATTGAAATCAAGATGGACTGAGCCATTCGTTGTAAAAACCGTGTTTCCACACGGTGTAGTTGAGATCAGTGGCACCAACAATGGAAATGACTTTAAGGTAAATGGTCAACGCCTTAAACCTTTCTTAGAATCGGTGCCAGTAAATGAAACGGCTGTGGGTCTTTTTGACGCAGTGTATCGGTAACTTTCCTCTTTTCCATTTTATTTCTTGCATCTATACATTTCTTTCATACATTGGGGACAATGTATGAGATAAGTGTGGGGGAGGGTTCTAACATGACTAATATAAAAAAAAAGAAAAAAATAGAATATATATATATATATATATATATTAAAACTTTTTGAAAGGATAGAACAATATTTTGATATATTTTTTGTAAGAAATTAAGTCAATTTTAAGGAATAGGAAAATCATAATTAAGATTTCTTATACTTGGTCAAAGTCACATAACTTGATTGATTTTTAGGTTAGGAAGAAAATTTGTGAAAGTAATTTAGTCTTGATATTTACCTTAATAAAATATGTGAAATCACCTAGAGGGGGTTGAATAGGTGATAATGCTAATTAATGCACAAATTTAAAATGTTATGATGTAACGATCACCCGGAACAAGATTAGAAGTCAAATACCCCGTGAAGGGCTCTGAACTCCTTCCTCGTGATTCCTCTAGATAAGAGTTTGAGGTGTGCAATGTAATCTTATTGTATGAGTATTGATCGACAATATAGCAATGAATAGAAAGCAAGTAAATGACACAAATAAACTAATCGCAAACACTGAGATTTGTTTGGAGGTTCGAGCACCCAGCTCTACGTCCCCGCCTTCACCCAGAAGGATTTAAGAACCACTATAACTTTCACAAAGAATTACAACCACAAGGGAGCACCCAACTCCTCTATCACACTCCTCTAGTCCAGAGGTAGTGGAGCCACAAATATAAGAATATCTTGGTGATCAAAAGACCACAAACCCTCTTTTGAAAAACTTTTTCCCTTACAAAAACTCTGGAGAATAATGTGTAGGATTGAAGCTCAAGTTTTGTAAGTGAAAAGAAAATAAAATTGAAGAGAGTTTTGAATCAAAACTTCAGTGAAAAGAGAGAATTTTGAGCACAAAAACTGAGAGTAAAAACTTCTTTTGAAAGACTTAAACTTGATTTTTTTTTTGCAAAGGATTGTTGTAATCTCTTCAGCCCTAATCATCCCTATTTATAGGATAAAGGTAGGGATTAAAAGGTAAATTGTTATAATGAATAATTAGGAAAGATTAGACCCAAATCCAGCCCTAAAATTCGTTTGGAGAAGAAAAAACACGTTTTAAAACGTGTTTAAAAAACTAGCCGTTAAGGCTGAAAATCAGCTCACGGTCGACCAGCCGGTCGACCAGTTTTCAAAAAATATAACCGTTGCCAGCCCACGGTCGATCGCCCGGTCGACCGTCTCAAACAGAGACATAGGTGCTTTCAGTCGGCCGAAGCTCGGTCGACCGACATGGGTCCTGGTCGACCGCCCGGTCGACCGGGTAACGTGCACACATGCACACACCCAAACGGTCAGAAGTGCGGTCGACTGCCCGGTCGATCGTTCTGACCTGAAATAGAGCCGGTCGATCGTCCGGTCGATCGCAACAGGCCAAAACAGTTTCTTTTGAAAATGGTTTTGAAGATCTTAATAATTTTCAAATTAATTTTGATCAAGACTTGGTATACTATATAAAATAGAGTAGTAAGTATTAGAATATGTTTAAAAATATTTTATATATAGGAGAAATATTTTTAGCAAAATCATGTGCAAAATCTTGTATGTGGGGAATATTGAGCTTCAACACTATACACTATCCTTTAACAAACTAAAAATTATAAAAACTGAGAAAGGAAGTCTCTGAGTCGCGTTACATCAAGCAAGAGCCTTTTCTCCTATAAAAACGTCCTCTTGCGCCATTTGCCTTTTTGCATCATAATCCTTGCAATATGCTTAAAAGGCCATCAGGACTAGTACAAACCTGTAACTCATACTAAAAAACTTATTAGTATCAAATAGCTTCTATGTGTTTTGTTATCATCAAAACTTAAACAAATAGAGAGTGTAACCTTTTAGGCCAACAATCTCCCCTTTTGATGATGACAAAACATATAATCTATAACACAAGACATAAAAGGGAGGTAAAAACTCCCCCTCAAATAATGCTATATTAAACAAGTATAAAACAATTTGTTATAAGAGAATTTTTTGAATTTTCGACAAATTTTGAATAAACAACCTCAAACCAATAAAAACACATATTTTCTCCCCTTTTTGTCATACATCAAAAGGGATATATTAGTAAGAAAATTTCTTTATTCAACAACACAAATATTAAGTTCACCACATATAAAAGAAAATCTATTATAGTCAAGTGGTTTAGTGAAAATATCGACAGTTGAAAATCGGAAGAAACATAATCAATATCAATATCACCTTTCTCAAAATGATCTCTAAGAAAGTGATATCAAATCTCAATATGCTTGGTCTTACTATGTTGATTTGCATTCTTAGTCATGTGAATAGTACTAGTATTATCATAAAATATTTTTATATGATCATAATGCAAATCATAATCAAGGAGAGTTTGTTTCATCTAAAGGACTTGAGTACAACAAGTCTCCGCCGCAACATACTCCACCTCGGCGGTTGAGAGGGATACCAAATTTTGTTTCTTAGAAGACCATGAAACAAGACAATTACCAAGAAATTGACATGTTCCACTAGTACTCTTCCTATCCACTCTACAACCCGCATAGTCGGCATCCAAAAAACTCGTCATTGAGAATTTATCGGTTTTTGGATACCAAAGACCCATTCCAATAGTGTCCTTAACATAACGAATAATGCGTTTTACCGCAATTAAATGAGATTCTTTGGGACACGATTGGAATCTAGCACAAAGACACACACTAAACATAATATCCGGCCTACTAGCCGTTAAATACAATAAGCTACCAATCATGCTTCTATACTATTTTATATCAACACACTTACCTTGATCATCCTTATCAAGCTTGGTGGTGGTGGTCATGGGAGTGTTGAAAATTTTGAGTCTTCAAGCCCAAATTTTTTGATGAATTTCTTGGAGTACTTGGCTTGACATATGAAAATCCCATCACGCATTTGCTTGATTTGGAATCCAAGAAAATCGTTCAATTCACCCATTAATGACATATCGAATTAACGTTGCATGCATTGTTCAAACTCCTTGCAAAGTAATTCATTAGTAGAACCAAAGATTATATCATCAACACATTTTTGAACTATAAGAATGTCACTATCAACATGTTTAGTAAATAATGTGATGTCTACTTTGCCTTTAATAAAATCGTTTGAAAGAAGAAAACTAGAAAGCCTTTCATACCAAGCTCTTGGAGCTTGTTTTAAACCATACAATGCTTTATCTAACTTGAAAACAAAATTTGGATGTACATGATCCACAAAATCAGGAGATTGTTCAACATAAACTTCCTCATCAATAAAACCATTTAAAAATGCACATTTTACATCCATTTGAAAAAGTTTAAAATTTTTAAAAGATGCATAAGCTAGTGTGATCCTTATAGCTTCAAGCCGTGCTACTGGTGCAAAGGTCTCCTCAAAATCGATTCCTTCAACTTGAGTGTAACCTTGGGCCATTAACCTAGCCTTATTCCTAATAACATTTCCTGACTCATCCAACTTGTTCCTAAAAATTCACATAGTACCAATTATTGGTCTATCATGGGGTCTAGGAACAAGGTGCCAAACTTGGTTGCGCTCAATTAATTGAGCTCTTCTTGCATAGCTAGCAACTAATATGAGTCACCCTTGGCTTCGAGGATATTTTTGGGTTTCAAAATAAGATATGAAAGCAAAATTTCCACACAAATCATGGAGTTTGGAGCAAGTAGTTACCCCCTTTGATACATCACCTATGATGAGATCTTTGGGATGATTTGAGGCGTATCTCCATTCTTTAGGAAGTGGTTGTGATTTTTTCACTTCATCCTTTTGAACTTCACCAATAGGTTCTTGCTTGTCATCTTGGATGGGTGAGTCCTTCAAGGATATTTTCTCCATGTCCTCACCTAATGCGTCAATCTTTACAACATTCTCAATAATAGCATTAGATTCTTCAAATTTAACATGCATAGATTCTTCAATAGTATGAGATGATTTATTGAATACTCTATATGCTTTGCTATTATTAGAATAGCCAACAAAGATTGCTTCATAAGCCTTAGCATCAAATTTACCCAAATTATCTTTAGTATTCAAAACAAAACACTTGCATCCAAAAACTTTAAAGTATAAAACATTTAGTTTTCTTAAATGATAAATTTCAAAAGAGGTTTTGAAAGTATTTTTACACAAATAAATACAGTTTGATATGTAGCATGCGGTGTTTACGGCCTCGGTTCATAAGTATTGAGGAAGCCCATATCACTTATCATAGTCCTAGCCATTTCTTGAAGAGTTCTATTCTTCCTTTCAACTACTCCATTTTGTTGTGGAGTTCTAGGACATGACAATTCATGCTTAATTCCCTTTTCATCACAATAAGTCATGAAGAGTTGGTTAACAAACTCATCACCTCTATCACTTCCTATCTGTAAAATCGAAAATCCTTTTTCTTTTTCAACCCTCTTTCGAAAAATCTTAAAATGCGAAAAAGTTTGATCTTTATGCTCCAAAAAGAAAACCGAAGTGAAACGAGAAAAATCATCGGCTAAAACAAAAACATATCTATTTCCATTTAAGTTTTTAGTTTTAATTGGTCCAAAAAGATCCATGTGAATCAATTCTAAAGGCCTAGATGGCATGATATCTTTAATTGGTTTGAAAGAGGACTCGACTTGTTTCCCAAGTTGGCACGCACCACAAATGCGGTCTTTTTCAAACTTCAAACAAGGAATACCCTTCACCAATTCTTTAGAATTAATTCTAGCAAGGTGGTCAAAAGATGCATGTCCTAATCTTCTATGCCATAACCATGAAATCTCATCAAAAGCATTTAAACATTTAGTAGAACAATCCAAATTAAGCATGTCAATAATATTGACATTATTTTCACGAAATCTAGTAAGAATACAATCATTGGTTTTACAATCAAAAATTTTGCAAGAAGATTCATCAAACACAGCTTTGAGATCACGATCACATAGTTGACTTATACTAAGCAAGTTATGTTTAAGCCCATCAACAAGAACAACATTTTCTATTAAAGGAGATGCACCAATCTTAATGTTACCTATACCGATGATGGTGCCCTTGGAGTCATCTCTGAAGGTGACGGTGTCACCTTCATCGTACCTTGATAGGGTTGTGAAATTGTTGATGTCCCATGTCATATGTCTTGAACAACCACTATCAAGGTACCACCGCTCCTTACGTCTTGGAGCCTTGGTGTGTACCTACATCAAATAATTTAAGACTTGATTTTGGTACCCATATTTTCTTGGGTCCAAAAGAGTTAGTGTTTCGAACCCACACAAGATTATTTGTACTATTTATATGATCATAGCAAAATTTAGCTAAATGGCCATTCTGGCCACAATAAGTACATTTATAAATTCTTTCATATTTAAAAGCATAATGAGCATGTGGCTTACGAATATGTGAATTGTGAGCATGAGTAGTTTTAGGATGATTGACATAAGAAGTGTTGGCATGATGAACATGTGAAGTTTTGGCATGAGATGTTTTATCATTTTTAGCATGTGGAGTATGCATATGCTTCTTTGAAAACATTTCTTCTAATTTAGTATTGTTAAAATCACATTCTTTTAAAACATTTCCCAAATCATTGGTTTTTATTTTTAACATGGAAAACTCATTTTCATCAATTTTAGGATATTTAGCTTTACAAGCAACTTTATAGGCATCAAAATCTCTTTGCGTTGAAATAAGATTAGAAGATAGTTCATCCTTTTATTTTGAAGAAATGGCAAGTTGATTTTTAAGCATTTCAATTTCCTTTTTCAATTTTGAACACTCTACCTTTTTATCATCAAAACTTTCTGAAAGTTCAACAAAAGCATGCACTAACATTTCTCTACTTATTTCACTTTCATCATCAAGTGGTTGGGTAGTTACCTTAGGTGTGTTTGCCATGAAACACACATTTGCAGTGTCGACTTCATCTTCGGATTCACTTCCTGAATCCCAAGTGGCTTTGTACACCTTCTTTTCAACCGGCCTCTTTTGTTTCAAGGAGGAAGACATCTTTTTCTTGAAATCTGGAAAATCGACCATGATGTGTCTGGGTTTCCGACAGTTATAGCATATGATTCTTTTCTCCTCCTTCCCTTCCCATCGCCTTCTATAGTTGAGCTTGTTCTTGTGGTACATTCTCTTTACATTTCTCACAAGAAGAGATAGCTCTTCATTATCTTCTTCATCTTCTTCATCATCGTCGTTGGAGAAGGAAGACTTGAAAGCTATTGACTTTTTCTTTTGAGGTACTGCATCTTCTCTAGCCTTCTTCTCCATCTCATGAGTCTTAAGGTTTCCAATAAGACTTATGAGTCCATCTCGTCTTTGTTATTCCACTCCTTCAGGGTGGTAGCTTTGAATTCCCATGACGAAGGAAGAGCACGAATCACCTTGCGCACCTTTTGGTTGTTGCTTATTTCATCAACTAAAGAAGAAAGAGCATTTGTAATCTTAGTAAACTTGATAATCATATTATCAATAGATTCATCTTCTAGCATTTTAAAACTTTCATATTGAGAATGCAAGAGATTTATTTTAGCTCTCTTAACTTGTGATGTTCCCTCGTGAGTGACCACTAAGTGTTGCCAAATCTCATAGGTGGATTTGCAATGGATAACCCGTGTTAAGTCATCCTCATTCAAAGCTGAGAGTAAGGCATTTTGAACCTTTGAATTAGCATCAAATTCCTTGAAGGTAAGTTCAGACCAAGTGTCCTCCTCACTTTCGGGTCTAATAAAAGGCTTGGTCAAAGACTTAGCAACTAGACTACCTAGAGATTGTAGAAAAATGGTTATCCTAACTTTCCAGGTGGGAAGTTGAGTCCATCAATTTTGGGAGGGGTCTTAGTGTTATCGGCCATCTTTACTAGTGTATGAATGAAGATATGAAAATAGTGATTAGCAAATTTTAGGATCTCTCTAAGGATGTGAAGCCAAAAACTAGAGTCCTAGCTCAGATACCAATTGAAATCACCTAGAGGGGGGTGAATAGGTGATAATGCTAATCAATGCACAAATTTAAAATGTTATGATGCAACAATCACCCGAACAAGATTAGAAACCGAATACCCCGTGAAAGGCTCTGAATTCCTTCCTCGTGATTCCTCTAGATAAGAGTTTGAGATACGCAATGCAATGTATGAGTATTGATCGACAATATAGCAATGAATAGAAAGCAAGTAAATGTCACAAATAAACCAATCGCAAACACTGAGATTTGTTTCGAGGTTCGAGCACCCAACTCTACGTCTCGCCTTCACCCAGAAGGATTTAAGAACCACTATAACTTTCACAAAGAATTACAACCACAAGGGAGCACCCAACTCCTCTATCACACTCCTCTAGTCCAGAGGTAGTGGAGCCACAAATACAAGAATATCTTGGTGATCAAAAGACCACAAACCCTCTTTTGAAAAACTTTTCCCTTACAAAAACCCTAGAGAATAATGTGTAGGATTGAAGCTCAAGTTTTGTAAGTGAAAAAGAAAATAAAATTGAAGAGAGTTTTGAATCAAAAACTTCAGTGAAAAGAGAGAATTTTGAGCACAAAAACTGAGAGCAAAAACTTCTTTTGAAAGACTTAAACTTGATTTCTTTTGCAAAGGATTGTTATAATCTCTTCAGCCCTAATCATCCCTATTTATAGGATAAAGGTAGGGATTAAAAGGTAAATTGTTATAATAGATAATTAGGAAAGATTAGACCCAAATTCAGCCCTAAAAATCATTTGGAGAAGAAAAACACGTTTTAAAACGTGTTTAAAAAACTAGTCGTTAAGGCTGAAAATCAGCTCACGGTCGACCGGCCCATCGACCGGTTTTCAAAAAATATAACCATTGCCAGCCCACGGTCGACCGCCCGGTCGACCGTCTCAAACAGAGACATAGGTGCTTTCAGTCGGCCGAAGCTCGGTCGACCGACATGGGGTCCGGTCGACCGCCCGGTCGACCGGGTAACGTCCACACATGCACACACCCAAACGGTCAGAAGCGCAGTGGACCGCCCGGTCGACCGTTCTGACCTAAACAGAGTCGGTCGACCGTCCGGTCGACTGCAACAGGCCAAAATAGTTTCTTTTGAAAATGGTTTTGAAGATCTTAATAATTTTCAAATTAATTATGATCAAGACTTGGTATACTATATAAAATAAAGTTTGTAAGTATTAGAATATGTTTAAAAATATTTTATATATCGGAGAAATGTCTTTAGAAAAATCATGTGCAAAATCTTGTGTGTAGGGAATATTGAGCTTCAACACTATACACTATCCTTTAACAAACTAAAATTATAAAACTGAGAAAGGAAGTCTCTGAGTCGCGTTACATCAAGCAAGAGCCTTCTCTCCTATAAAAACATCCTCTTGCCCTATTTGCCTTTTTGCATCAGAATCCTTACAATATGGTTAAAAGGCCATTATGACTAGTACAAACCTGAAACTCATACTAAACAACTTATTAGTACCAAATAGCTTTTATGTGTTTTGTTATCATCAAAACTTAAACAAATAGAGAGTGTAACCTTTTTGGCCAACAATATGCACACTAAATACACTTACACACTTAGGATTTAAAAACAAAGACTCATATGCCTTATAAAAAAATATGTAAAAAAAATAAACAAATCTAATTATTGATTAGCTAGGTGCTTGGCCTAAGTAAGCCTTGGTATTTATGCAAAAGATAATTAGATAAGTTTGAAATATATATATATATAAATCCTCTTATTAAGCTGGGTATTTGTGCCTCATGAAGTATAAGTATTCACGCCTAAAAGGGGTTTTATAAATAAAACCTTGATTTTGTGGCCTTGTTTGCTCGAGTGTTTAAGTCCTTGGGGGTGTTTTTTCACCTGGTGCCCTAAAACTGTCCGGTTTGGGTGTCACCGACTGAAGGCTCGTTACATGAGCAGATTAAAAAGCTTAATGAAATTGAGGAATAAACTCCACCAAAAATAAATATAAATAAGGTATAGGAGTTAATGTTAAAGAACCCTTAGTCAACTTCACAGTCACGATGGTGCATACGACTCAGGGTAAATTAATAGACTAGATGAGAGGTACAAATTGACTCCTTACTTTGATTGATGACATGTTTTTGAATAGAGACTGAGATTTGGAATGAAGAATTTGATATTCCTATAACTTATAGATTACTTAAAGACTTACTTATATATTTCAAATATTTTCTCCTTTAAAAATGCTTTTCGAAAATACTAACATTTTTTATGGATTTTGTGTGTGCAATCCACTAAAAACCCTCACGAGATAAAACTCGTCCTCTAGGGGTATGATTGGTCACTAATGTTGCACATTTATTATCATATTTTCATACTTATTATAGAATAAAAACTGCATTGTCCTAATTAAATGTTTAATTTATTTGCAGGCCCATTCCTTAAGGAGATGAAGAGAAACAAGCCCAAAAGCCCACCAAATTCTGATTAATTCAGAATAAATTTGAAATGAAGAAATCAGGGCAAAATCTTGGCATATAAGGAAGGTTGAGAAGAATCCTCTCTGAATCAAGATGAAGAAATCAGGGCAAAATCTTGACATATAAGGAATGTTTGAGAAGAATCCTCCCTAAATCAAGCACAATCAAAGGCTGTTTTGTCAACTTTTGAAGCAAAAACAAGAAAATCAGAAGAAGATACGGGAATAAATCAGACCAGGAGATTCCCCCAATCTTCCTGGGATCTTCTCCTTTAGGTTTTTTGCCTATAAATATTGGTTTTAGCTGAGCAAAAAGGAGAACCAGGGGGCAGGCAGAGATAGGATTTAGACTAGTTTTTCATTTTATAGTTTAGGTTTTTCTTTTCTTTTTATGTAATGTGTATGTAAGCTTAGGTTAGATGAAGATTCATGTAAGTAAGAGATGAAGGCCTATGTTGAGAGTGACACTGATGTACCCTTCTTTCTTCCATTGTTTCAAGCAATAAAAGGTAATATTTTTATGTTCTTCTTTACTTTCATTTTCTTTTCCCTCTTTCTACTTTATCTCCTTTATTTTTGATGAGTTTGCAAGTGAAGCCAGAGCATTAGTATAACGATGTTGTGTGAGTGCCAACGATAGTTCATGAAGACGTTCTCCTCCTCAAGATCCGTATCAATTCATTCTTGCTCAGCTTGATGATATAATGCGCACGGGGACTGAGCTCGATCATATGGTCTATGCGTTGAACGCCTCCGAATGCAAGGTAGAACATGCAAAGGTTTCCAAGTAAGTCATCAATCAACCTAGGTAAGTATTTCTTCACTCTTCTTTCTTTCTTTTCTTTTATTTCTTTAGTATAGATCACCACCTCTTCCAAATCATTCTTTTTGACTCATTTGTACATAGTCACTTTCTTTCCCCTTTTCTTTGTAAATAGTCATTCTCCATTTCTCTCCACCTTGTTCATCTCTCATTTTCTTTCCAACTTTAACATAACTTTCTTTTTCATTTTCATTTCTTTAAACAAAGAAGAACATTCGTTTTATCTTCATTAAGATTTCAATAAAGAAACGTAAACGCTTCTATTGGAAAACCCTCCTTGTGGATCACGATCCGCATAGCCACTTGCTATAGCGGTAAGAATTGAGCACTTGCACATTTTTATTTCTAAATCTAAAATTCTGTATTTTTTGTGCAGGTTTTACCTCAATCAAATTTTGGCGCCATTGCCGGGGAGGGTAATGGTTTTTATTGAAATCTGATTTATATTGAATTTTTAGAACTAAAACGAATTTTCTTCTCTGTTGCAGGTTATAGGGCAAGCAAAGCAGGAAAAAAAGATTGCAGAAACATATAAGTGGTCTTGGGCCTCTATTCTAGAAAACAGAGACCAAGTACCCTCTGAATTGCCGCGTTTGCTCGGCTTTAGCCGCGTTTCCGCAGCAAGGAAGAGTTCACTACTCACTGTCTTTCTTGCAGGGCTGCTTGTTTTGCAAAATAATAGTTTTCTGCAACTTTATTTCTTATATGCCATCACCAAAAGCCTGCTAACAAATCAACAGTAAAACATTTGTTGAAAAAGTTAAAAAATTGATTAGACGTTTGCATTTTAGGCACGTGTCTTTTCAATCATTTACTTTACTGTTGAAGAGTGCTGGAGCAAGGTACGTTCGCATTGCATCTAGAATAGGACTCATCTCTTGGTTGATTTACATCGCTTTGAGTGAATCTTGTTTACATATCTTGTACACTTGCACAAACTTATCTTAAGGGCACTAACCCATAACAAGATAAGGTGGGAATTTAATCACCCTTCCTTGGCCCAAAAATTAGATTCTAAGCACTCACTAACCCAAGCCTAACTAAAAATGAGTAGATATTGGCCCTAGGGACATCTCGGACTCAATTAGGAGATTATCCTAAGGGGGAAAGGTGTTGGAATTTGACTCTTGTCAAATCAGTGTCTAGGAAAGGGATTAAGGGCCGAAAGCCTGAAGGTTGGTGGTTATTTAATCAAGGAACGTCTTTGACGGAAAACCTCCCACCAACCTTGCCCTGACCTGGCTGATTAGCTTGTGGTCAAAGTCTGCATTAAACCTCTCGTGGACAGTCTAATCAGTTAGGAGTCGTCTAGGTCATAGGTCTACCCTAACTTAGGCTAGAATTTTTTCTTTTTTTTGTTTATTTGTTTATTTTTCTTTCTTTTTGTTTGTATTTCATTGTGTGATATGGCTTATAATAACAATTTTTTCAACTTCAATAATAATCCATATTACACATCAAACTCTTTTCGGATATTACCAACCCGGCATATCATAACTTTAACCAACCTAGTGTGCTGGATTGGTCTTATCCGAATCAATATAACCCATGTCCCCAATCTTATAACCATAATTTCCATAACGATTTCAACTCTTCACAGAGTCAGTGGGGATTCACCTACCCCGAGTCTAATTTTCAACCAAATTGTCCCCCCTCCACCTAGTCCACAATATTTTCAAGATTCCTACTCAGATCCACCAGTCCAAAATAGAAAACTATCAATTTTGGAAATGAGTATGCGTGAGTCCAAACACAAATCCCAAAATCTGATGGACTCACAATTTCACTACCAATTCCAAGACAACACTTCATCTTTTCAACACAACAATGAACATATCACCTATGAAGAGATGCTTGGAGCCATGACTCAGGCTCAAAATGCTCGTAATCACGACATAGAAATGATGGTCCAATCTTTACATTCTAACCGTTTGGCCAGTTCTGATGTCGGTAACCATTCTGTTAGAGCCGAAGAGTCATGTAGTTTTGGAAATCAAGGTTCCATTTCAGAATCGTCATTTGAACTTGCCCAAACTCCAAATAATATTGATAGTTTGGCAAGTTATCCCTTGCCTGAAATCGAACTTGAAAATGAATATGATCATGAACCTCAACTTAGTGATTCAATTTTACTTCCTGATTCAATAATGACTCCGTGTCTTCACCTGATTTCAACCTTTTCCCCGAGTCAACATTGGATCCTGTGCCAATTCATTATGAAATTGAATCACCTATTTTTGATGATCATATTGAACTTGACCAATTGTACACTTTTGAAATTCCTATTGACAAATTAGCAAGTTCTCATTTTTTTGATATTGAACTCAATGAGATATGTGATCTAGATTCTCAAATCTGTGATCCAGTTCAACTTTCTGAATCAATATTGACTCCTGTTTTGTTACCAAACTTGAGTAATATTTTAGAGTCAGTTTTGATTCCACCACCTATCATTCTTGAACTTGAATCACCAATATTAAGTCACATCCCATTGTTAGAAAATACATGTGGACTTAAGTTTCAACTTCTTGACTTGGACCCAATTGCTGAACCTATTCGACTCTTGAACCTATATTTGACTTAAGTCACCTTCCTAAGTCGGTATTAGTTCCTATCCTTCCTGAGTCCAAGCCAATCATTCTATCTTTTCACACTCCATTCTGGGACGAGGTGGTTGACAAATTTGACTCTGAAATCAGTTATGGAATTTGGAAATTAGATGGGGTCAAATACTTAATAAAAATCCTTCATGGATACACAATCTTAATGGGTTATATTAGAGAAACTTCGGGTGGGTTCCTCCGAACCCAACGAAAAGTCGATTGGGCCGCATTTCGTGGACCAATCAGACCACCACTGGAACCACCACCTTAAGGTAACATTCTCCTTCCCTTTCTTCTTTTTCATGCATCTATGCATTAATTCATACATTGAGGACAATGTACGAGATAGGTGTGGGGGAGGGTCTAACATAACTTAGGTTTTTCTTTTTATTAAAAAAAAATTAACATTTTCTTTACCTTTAAAAACTTTTTGAAAATAGAAACAATATTTTGACATATTTTTTGTAAGAAATTAAGTTAATTTTAAGGAATAGGAAAATCAAAATTAGGATTTCTTATACTTGGTCAAAATAAGATTATTTGTTTGATTTTTAGGGTTAGGAAGATAATTTGTTAAAGTAATTTAGTCTTGATCTTTACCTTGATGAAATATGCACACTTCATACACTTACACACTGAGGGTTCAAAAACAAAGATTCTCATGCCTTATAAAAAAAAGAAAAAGAAAGAAAAAGATAAACAAATCTAATTATTGATTAGCTAGGTGCTTTGGCCTAAGCAAGCCTTAGTATTTATGCGAAAGATGATTAGATAAGTTTGAAAAAATATATATATAAACATTCTTTGATTAAGCTGGGTATTTGTGCCTAATAAAGCATAAGTATTCACGCCTAAAAGGGGTTCAAATAATAAAATCCTTAGTTTTGTGGCCTTATTTGCTCGAGTCCTTAAGTCCTTGGGGTGTTTTCTCAGCCGGTGCCCTAGGACCGTTTGGTTTGGGAGTCATCGATTAAAGGCTCGTTACATGGGCAGATTAGAAAGCCTAATAGAACTAAGGAATAATACCAAAAAAAATTTATATATATATATAATAATAAATGAGGCATAACAGTTGGAGTTAAAGAACCCTTAGTCAAAATTTTCACAATCACAAGGTGCATATGACTTAGGGTAAAGTAATAGACCAGATGAGAAGTACAATTTGACTCCTTACTTTGATTGATAACAAATTTTTGAATAGATACTAAGTTTAGGAATGAAAAATTCAGTTTTCCTATAACTTATAGATTGCTTAAATCTTACAATTATATTTCAAATATTTTTCTCTTTCAAAATGCTTTTCGAAAATACTAACTCTTTGTTTCTCTTTCTTTATGGATTTTGTGGGTGTAATCCACTGAAAACCCTCACGAGACAAAACTCATCCTCTAGGGAAACCTAGAGGTTTAACGGCTTGTTGCACATGCTCAGTGCAATCGCGTGACCTGCGAAAGTGGTCTAAATAATCCTTAGTATAGTTTAGTTGTTTTGCTCGAGGACGAGCAAAAGATAGGTATGGGGGTGTGATTGGTCACTAATGTTGCACATTTATTATCATATTTCCATACTTATTATAGAATAAAATCTACATTGTCCTAATTAAATGTTTAATTTATTTGCAGACCCATTCCTTGAGGAGATGAAGAGAAACAAGCCCAAAAGCCCACCAAATTCTGATTAATTCAGAATAAATTTGAAATGAAGAAATCAGGGCAAAATCTTGACATATAAGGAAGGTTGAGAAGAATCCTTCCTGAATCAAGATGAAGAAATCAGGGCAAAATCTTGACATATAAGGAAGGTTGAGAAGAATCCTCCTTGAATCAAGCACAATCAAAGGCTGTTTTGTCAACTTTTGAAGCAAAAACAAGAAAATCAGAAGAAGATACGGAAATACATCAGACCAGGAGATTCCCCCAATCTTCCTGGGATCTTCTCCTTTAGGTTTTTTGCCTATAAATACAGGTTTTAGCTGAGCAAAAAGGAGAACCAGGGGGCAGGCAGGGATAGGATTTAGACTAGTTTTTCATTTTGTAGTTTAGGTTTTTTTTTTTTTGTAATGTGTATGTAAGCTTAGGTTAGATGAAGATTCATGTAAGTAAGAGATGAAGGCCTATGTTGAGAGTGACACTGATGTACCCTTCTCCTTTCTTCCATTATTTCAAGCAATAAAAGGTAATATTTTTATGTTCTTCTTTACTTTCATTTTCTTTTCCCTCTTTCTACTTTACCTCCTTTGTTTTTGATGAGTTTGCAAGTGAAGCCAGAAGCATTAGTATAACGATGTTGTGTGAGTGCCAACGATAGTTCATGAAGACGTTCTCCTCCTCAAGATCCATATCAATTCATTCTTGCTCAGCTTGATGATATAATGCGCACGGGGACTGAGCTCGATCGTATGGTCTATGCGTTGAACGCCTCCGAATGCAAGGTAGAACATGCAAAGGTTTCCAGGTAAGTCATCAATCAACCTAGGTAAGTATTTCTTCACTCTTCTTTCTTTCTTTTCTTTTATTTCTTTAGTATAGATCACCACCTCTTCCAAATCATTCTTTTTCGACTCATTTGTACATAGTCACTTTCTTTCCCTTTTCTTTGTAAATAGTCATTCTCCATTTCTCTCCACCTTCTTCATCTCTCATTTTCTTTCTAACTTTAACATAACTTTCTTTTTCATTTTCATTTCTTTAAACAAAGAAGAACATTCGTTTTATCTTCATTAAGATTTCAATAAAGAAACGTAAACACTTCTATCGCAAAACCCTCCTTGTGGATCACGACCCGCATAACCACTTGCTATAGCGGTAAGAATTGAGCACTTGCACATCTTTATTTCTAAATCTAAAATTCTATATTTTTTGTCCAGGTTTTACCTCAATCAGGGTAACCTAGAGGTTTAACGGCTTGTTGCACATGCTCAGTGCATTCGAGTGACCTGCGAAAGTGGTCTAATAATTGATTAGAATTAGTCTGATGTTTTGCTCGAGGGCGAGCAAAAGATAAGTGTGGGGGTGTTATCAGTCACATATTTTGCATATACATTATTACCTTACCACACTTTTTAGCTAATAAATCCTATTAATAAGTCTTCTTCTTCTTTGTTTAATGTAGGCCCAATTGCTAAAACAAAGGAAAGAGAAACAAGCCCAAAAGCCCACCAAATTCTGATTTAATTCAGAATAAATTTGAAATCAAGGAATCAGGGCAAAATCTTGGCATATCGATAGGTTAAAAATCGGTTGAAAAGAATCCTCCCAAATCAAACGGTTGAAGCCAACAATCAAAGGTTGTTTCGTCAAATCTTGGAGCAGAAATGAGAAAACCAGAAGAAGATACAGGAGAATCACCAAATCAGGAGAGCCACCCAATTGGGTGTGGCCAACTGGCCACACCAGGGCCGAGAAAACGCGGCCCTCGCCATGTTTTTGCGGCTTTGTTGTGTCAGTTGGGGGAGCGTTTGCTCCCTCAATCTTCTGAGGATCTCCCCCCTTTGGTTTTTCCCTATAAATACCTGTTTCAACAAAGCAAAAAGTAGCAAAGATTAAGATTAGAATTTTTGTTTATACCTTAAGGTTTAGGCTCTTTGTTAGATAGTACAAAAGTTGTATTTTTATTTTGCAATTTGTAGTTCAGTACAAATACTTGTGAGAGAGAGGAATTGAGTGCTTGTACTTGAAGATTGAAGTGACATCAATACAAGAATCGAGCTACTTTTTCTTCCACTCATTTACAGTATGTCTTGTGTTATTTACTTGCATTTTTCTTTGTCTTCCATGAGTAGCTAAATCGGTTTTCTGGGCTCACTATTGTACCTCTCTCCAATCTTCTTCTCTTCTGATTTTAATGAAAAAGACCCAAAGAATCATTTGCATTCCTAACTTAAAGCCTTTCTTCTTGAAAGTGTTTTTGAAGGCACATGAGGATGGGTTTAGATTTTTAAACTCTTACTCTTTTTAAAAACGTCTCTTGAACTTGTTTTTATCTCATACTTGACTTCTTGACGATTTAACATTCGATTCAAAACGATTTCTTAAAGAAAAGAGTGAACTTTTCCAACCATCTTATATGCTTTACTCTAAACTTTCTAAAGTCAACCTTAAGTTTGACCTATGATCAGGTTAAGGCACTAAGGATTTCAATAGAAGAATAAACGGTTGAGTAGTAAGATAGTGAGCCCAGATTTTCTTCTTTATTAAAATCAACCAAACAATTTTTGAGCTTTTTAAATCACCTTCTCCAAAGCCTTCTGTAAAGTTGCAATTTCTCTTTTAGTCATCTCCTTCTTCCATTCTCTTTTCAATAAAAAACGAGCACAATTCTTTGTTATTAAACGAAACACCGAAAAGCTTTCATCGCATTCCTCCTCGTGGACACGACTCGTTAGCCACAAGCTACACGGTAATTTCTTAACTCTTTGATTGTTCTTTCATTTTAGCAATCAGTACTCAGTCATAATCCTTCGTGGGTTAAAACTTCACTTGCCATTCTTATCCATAGATTGGCGGTCCATAAAAACTATTCTACTCCTGTCAAGTTAATATGACACCTCTGGCAGTAATCTTAAATTACTTGAAATGAAATTTTTCTACTTTGAGTTGCTAAGCTAAATATCGCATTTCTAACAATCAAAAGAAATCACTTCTATTTGTCTGACTTCCAATACAAAGAGGAAGTCAAGACATATAAAAAGATAAGAAAAAGTATCACTTTTATTGATATTCCAACATATGAAAGTGATACAAGACGCTCTCTTATACAATAAGACTGAATGTTATAACAAAGGAGTACAAGAAGTCCCTTTACTCAGTGAAAGGTTGCACTCGCTCCTTAAAACATCAAAGGTACATAAAGCTCATCTTCTTGACTGCAACAAGGAAAAGCGGATCGACTTATTCTCTTCTTGAGAATAATGGTGTTTCTCGAGGTCGAAATGTAGGGGAGCATTCTGATTCCACCCGACCAACTGGTGCGGGCCGTAATACTTCGTTTAATGAGCATCTCCACCACCAAAAAAGTCATCCAATGAGCATGAGCTTTTCGTCGCTGTCACTCCTTTGAGTAAGATTGGTGAAGGAAGAATCCGAGACCTTACTGGTGACGTCCTCTTTCCTGTGGCCTTTAAAGCCGCTATACCCACTGTGACCATGAAGAACCTGGAGCATTGCTGGTGCGTCATGTCCAATAAAGCCTTGACGGTACCATTAACCACGCAAAATCAAGCTCGCCTATGGACAGGAGTTCTGACTTCTCGAGTACTCGCCAATCAAACAAGCAGGGCCGGTCCAAATATTCTCCCATGAACCAAGCTCGTTCACGAACAGAAGCTCTACTTCCCGAGTGCTCGCCAATCGAACAAGCTGGCCGGTCCAAACATTCTCCCATGAACCCAGAAAAGACGCTATCGATGTGGCCAAAATCTGCAAGAAGCAAAAACCTAGAGGTTAAAATTCTGTAAAACAGAAACAAGAAGTCTGAAGTACAAACGCAAAGCTGAAGTCATGAACTCCGGATGCCGAGTTAACTGACAAAGGGATAGAAAATATGGATCCAAACGCAGTCTGGTATTAGACTCGCGTTCGACATATGGGACGCGAGGCATCAATCAAAGACGCAGATGCAGATCTTAAAAGCTGCCTAAAGCAACTTCAAGATGCAGAGTTTGTTATACTAGCGTCTGAGATGTTGGGCTTGTCATGTTCACGTCCAGAGTGCTCAAAAGAGCAGACTTAAAATTCTCTAAATTAAGAGCCCCAAACGTGAGCTTCATATGCAAAACTCACATTTTAGGACCCACACGCAGAGTTCATCATACTCGCGTCTGTAGGCTATCTAAAAAATCATTGAAGACAAGTCCTCAAAAGCAGAGTTCCAACTCCAGACGCAGGGTTAATCATAGCCATCTAAGCAGCACAAAGGTGCGAGGGTCGAAACCCGCGTCTCAGCAGCACTGCAGCACCAAGGCGCGAGGGTCAAAACCCGCGTCTCAGCAGCACTGCAGCACCAAGACGCGAGGGTCGAAACCCGCGTCTCAGCAGCACTGCAGCACCAAGGCGCGAGGGTCGAAACCCGCGTCTCAGCAGCACTGCGGCACCAAGGCGCGAGGGTCGAAACCTGCGTCTCAGTTATAACTGCCCTTGTTATGGGGTCAATCACTGCTCATATAACGGGGAAGTTAACCCCCATTATGGAGCGTTTTTAGGAGGCACGTTCACCCCTGAAACCTCTATAAATAGCCCGTCGCTATGGAGAAAGGGTCGGTCAATTAGATCTTGACTTAAGACTTTCCACAGAGAAGGAAAGAGAGTTCAACTCTTCAAGTAACTTGCTGCGTACAAGTTAATTTTTGCCTGTAATCTCTTTGAGATTTCTGGTCGACAGAGCTGTGTTACTCCGTCCGCCAACCGAAGAGAAGATTCCCAAAAAGTTCCTGACGTTCACCCGGTCAACGAAAATAAGACTTACTTTCCACCGCCACCTGAAGAACCCAGTATTAAACAAAGGGAAGATTCAAGACTCAATATCTTCCCTCCCTTGTAATCGGAGTATAAGTCCATTGTAATTTTTCAATTGATTCAAGGAAATTTTACGCGAATTTTTCTCCCACCAAACAAGAGATGGCGACTCCGCTGGAGACTACCTTCTCCACTGACGAGCAAGTGGTGGCGCAAGGTGACGTCATTTACATGGGAAAAATGGTCGAATCACTTATCGTGGAATTCGACCAAGCAAAGTATGAAGAGTTCCTTTCTTCCGGCTCCAAGAGCCCAAAGGCCCATGCCGACTGCAGGGTCTCTACGGGGAAATGCCCCGAAGCCCGCCATGAGATTCTCTCCGACGCGGCAGCTCCGAAGGATGTTGTGGTCAATCGCGCCAGGCGTAACACCCGTGCCACCGTCTCTCAGGAGACCCGCGTGGTCAACTTTTCTGGTGTTCAGCCAGTCCATCCTCTTCCTCAGCACCAGGTCGTCGGCGGTTCCATTCCACCCCCACGACGGAACCGGAACGCTGAAGGTGGCAGAGAAGGCGTGCGCATCAACTACAAGTTAAAATGACTGACTACCCAACGGAAGTAGGACGCGAGGCTCAGACCAGCGTACCACACCTGACACGTGAAGTCCGCGTTTGGCAACCCAAATGCGAGGTTCACCAGACTGGCTCTTCTGAAGCCCCATTCCCCAAATGCCAATGCAAAACTCGCGCACCTTGTCAAGTACAAGAAGCACGCGCCTCTAGGCACAGGGCCCGGCAGCCCTGTATTTCTCAAGTGTCTCTACCCAGATGCAGTAATCAACAGCACGAGAGCTGCGTCTCTTATCAACAAAGACGCCAAGCTCACGCTCCGAAGCCGCGACGCAAGAGCTGCGTTCAGGCGCCCCACGTCTCTGAACCCTGCGTCCCAGCTGTGCGAAGCAAGGATGCCTCCCACCCTCAACATTGCGAGGCTAGTCTCTTTGATCCCCTCCCACGGATCTAAGGGATTATTTGACAAGGAAGAGAAGTGCTAATCGAATCACTTTATCATGTTGCTACGAGCGGCTTATCACAATGCTCTCTGAATGTCGCTGCAGTTCAGGTGCAAACCAGCAGTCTCTAGTTAGACAGCTGACCCTGATTCCCCGATCAGCTAAAAGGAATCGTTCCCACAGGAGGAGGATTTTCTCTGATGCTGAATATCCTGAGCTCACTGCCAACATGACGAGCAGGAGTAGGGGAAAGCAACTTGCGGTCAGCTCCGATGAGTCTAACACCGAACCGGAAGGAGTGTACCGACACACTCGCACTCAGACTGGGGCAATCCCCCCGATTGACTACAATGCTCTAGCCCGGGGCATTGAGGTGAATGACTCGCATTCCGCTATTGCAGAGTCACAGGCTTCAAACTCTTCTATAGAGAAAGAGGCCTTTATATACATGACCAGCACTCCTGAGGAGACCGCCAGGTGCTTGGAGCAGCAAGCCCAGGTCCAGAGGGAACAATTCAAGATGATTCGTGCTCAGCAAGAATCTATCGACTCCCTCAAGCAGATGCTCGCACAGTTGCTTAAAGACAAGAGGAAGTCAACCGACAAAGCCTCCTCTAAAATGTCTAAAGGCAAACGAAAGGAGGAGAAAGCTCATCTTCTGTACGTAGAGAGGAGAAAGAGCAGCCTACTTCTGGTTCATCTAAATCCTCGTCACAAGAAAAGGACGACCGAGACCAGGGAAGGGTTCATTCTAAAAGAATGAATCAATTGGAGCAACGTCTTGAGGCCCTTACTAACCGGAAAGGCCTGCAAGAAGCAGGGGTGGTCCGACCATATCCGACGGAGTGGGACCTTGTCCCATACCCTCCCAAGTTCAAGACTCTGACCCTCCAAGCTTTTGATGGGAAAGGTTCACCGAACCAACATATCTACTACTTTAAGTCTCAAACAGAGAATGTGGTAGATAACGATGCCATCTTGGCACGTTTGTTCATCGGCACCCTGAAAGGGCTTGCCTTTGAATGGTTCATGAAACTCCCAGAAGGCTTCATTAAGAACTGAGGCGATTTAAAGAAGCTCTTCCTAACGTGCTTCTTTGAAGATGACTCAGAGGTCACCATGCCAACTCTTTTGGCCACCAACCAGCGAAAGGGAGAGTCCGTCAAGTCATTCGTAGAAGGATTTCAGAATGTAGCACTCCGATGTTCAAGCAGTATGACCCAGGTCACCCTGGTAGAAACATGCCGCCACAATCTACAAACTTCACTCCTCGCCCAAATAGGAGTTGCCGAAAGCCACACCTGGAAGCAGTTGATCCAACAAGGTGAACAGGCTGAGGAAATTGTCACCCGAGTTAGGGCAGAAGAAAACAAACCTAGACCTGAGAGGTCAACAAGGCGCGCGCCAGACACATCTTTCCAAACAAAAAGGAAGGATAACTTGGCGACCGAGACCAAGTCCCCCGTCAAATCTCAACCGGTCAAGGGAAGTGGCTCTTCAAGCCAACCACGCGCCAGCAAGCAGTATTCCTTCAAGGATGAACATGTCGACTCGATCTTCAAGTTACTCAACAAGAGCAACAGACTGAAGCTTCCTGAAGCTAGACGCCCTGAAGAAGTCGGTAAAACCGATAATCCCAACTACTGCTTGTATCACAGGATGCTGGGACACCCCACCAAGAGCTGTAACGTCTTCAAGGACATCCTTCAGGCTCTGATTGACGCGGAGGTATTAAAACTCCGTCCAGAGCAGAAGAAGGTGACGGCCAATATGATGTCATTTCTCCAGTTTTGAAGACAACCTCAAACGCCCTCTGGGGTAGTCCCTGTCCCAAGAGGAGAGCTGAGAATGGTCAACACAGACCCTCACCAGCAGCAAGAGAAGGGCCTGGTACCTGTTTCCACACCTCGGGAAGAAGTCATATGGGTTCATCCCGACCTTGTGGATGGCCAGCAATGGACCACTGTAACCAGCAGGAAGTCCAAAGGCAAAGCTAAAGCCTCATCCTGTAATGTGGTATGTGCCTCTTCTCGGGAAGCGGAGACTGATGTTCCCTCGCTGACCGATTCAGAAGAGGAAATAGTAGCTCTAGCCACAGAGCCCAACCAACTTGTGGCGAAAATCCGTTCAGGTCAGTCATATTTGAAAAAGTATGACGAAATAGCGACAATTCCCCCAAAACTCGCTACAGAGTCAGCCAAGCCCTCACAAAGCAACCCGTGGAGAGACAGAAAGAGTTTCGGTTTTTCAAAGTTCTCTCGAAAGACATTGCGGAAGGATCCATAGCACCTTACCGCTTTGATGTCCTAACTCAGCTGGCTAATATCCCGGCCCGAATTACTCTTTATGAGCTCCTCAGGCTATCAAAGTCAACCAGAGAAGCTTTGCAAGAGGCCCTAGCTAATGCTGAGGTGTTCATGACCCAGGTGCCAATTCAGCCACAGGAGGAAGATGTAGAAGATTGCCTCCATGCCTCCCAAAATGCTCCCTGCATCACCTTCACAGCAGATGGTATGCAGGTCAAAGGGAAACACGATCGGCCCCTGTACTTCATAGGATATATTGGTTCATCTGAAGTAAGTCGCATTCAGGTTGATCCTGGGTCCGCATTGAGCATTATGCCTCGCCGGGTCATGCAGCATCTAAGGATTCCTACTCACCATTTGAGCGCTATCCAGACTACCATTTATGGGTTAAATGCCAATAGTACCCGTCCAATAGGGAAGATCAAGCTGAAATACCAGATTGGGGATTTAAGGTCGGAGGTGACATGCTACGTAATCGATACCGACACTTCCTACAATTTGCTGCTGGGACGACCATGGATTCATCGTAATTCTATCGTTCCCTCTACTTTCCACCAATTCATGAAATACATCGACGGGAGTGGAAAGGTTCGAACGTTGATTGCCGAAAGGCATCCGTTCAAGGGAGTCGAGAATTATTTCACAGATTCTCTCCTGTATCAGGGCTCTATGGAAACAGATGAAATCCCGCAACCAGAGGAGCCAGACTCTGGCAATGAAGCCGACACCGAGCTGGAAAAAGAAGAGTGCATGTGGGAGCTAGATCCACTTGTAACGAGCATTAATAAGCTCGATGTTGATAACACCACTGATGATGTAGGTGGATGGTATATTAATGAAGAATTATATTTGGCTTATTTCTCTATGTTTGCTTTTGATTCAGTGCCGTCAGACACTAGTACCGAAGTGGATGATGACCTCTGATCGGCAATGGATGCTTTGACATCATTGCATGTACCAGTGAAGTCGTCCTTCGAAACGTACCAAGATGCCAATAATGCGCAAGAATCAATATTCATGGTTCCAGCAAGACGGAAAGGCTAAAAATCAATTCTCTTTGGACGAATTAAATCAGAACCGATGTCCCGTGAAGAAGCAGAAAGCGAGAAAGAACCCCCTCAGTTCGATCATTATGAGCCAAATGCACTCAAAATGATGGAAAGCATGGGGTATGATCTGACAAATGGTCCAGGGTTGAATTTTGGCAAAGGAAGGAGAACACTACTCCGATCTTTTGTGCCAAAAGGGAAATCCCCTGATTATTATTATCAGACTCGCAGGGGGTTGGGCTATGTGTCAACTCCGATCCCATCAGCCTCTGGCTCGGGAGAGTCATTATGCCATGATTACTCTTCAGGCACGGCATCGTGGGAGTCAGATGTTAGTGTCAGCAACATCTTCAGAGAACTTTCAGTGAATATGGTTTCAACAAGCCACCTGGAAGACGGAGATAAAGAGATGATCCAATCTGATACAGATCCTTGGATCAAACACTTAAATGCTCTTTGGGATACTCGCTTCGAACAGCGTGAGCCACCCACGAAGATAAGGTTATTCAGATCAATCTAGGAGATGAGGCTAATCCTAAGCCCATCTTTATAAGCGAAGGCCTGTCACCTTCTGAGAAAAAGGATCTAATATCTCTTATACAAGAATATATAGATGTCTTCGCCTGGAATTACGAGGACATGCCTGGACTTGATCCTCGAGTGGTTATGCATTGTCTCAACATTACTACGGATGTGAAGCCTGTCAAACAACAACAGCGACGGTTCCGTCCAGAAGTAATGGAGGCAATTCAATCAGAAGTCAGAAAACTTATAGACTTTGGCTTCATCAGGGAAGAACAACATCCTAATTGGATAGCCAACATCGTCCCTGTTGCTAAAAAGAACGGAAAGATCTGGATCTGCATTGATTTTCGTGATCTAAACAAGGCTTGTCCCAAGGACAAATTCCCACTGTCAATCATAGATGTCATGATTGACAATACGTGTGGATTCGAGCGAATGTCCTTCATGGATGGATTTTCAGGATACAATCAAATCAAAATGTATCCTGACGACGAAAAACATACCTCTTTCAGAACACCACTGGGGGTATACTGCTACACTGTCATGGCCTTCAGACTGAAGAATGCAGCGGCGACATATCAAAGGGCCATGAACGCCATTTTCCACGAACACATGCGCAAAACGGTGGAATGCTACGTTAATGACATCGCAGTAAAAGCCGCGCTAAAGGTAATCATATAACTGATTTAAAGGTTGTCTTCGACATCATGTGGGCCCATCAATTGAAGATGAACCCCACCAAATCCATCCTGGGGGTGGCCAGTGGAAAATTCCTAGGATTTGTCGTAACTTCCACGGGATTCATTTGCAC
Source organism: Agave tequilana (assembly GCA_038442645.1). Taxonomy (NCBI): domain Eukaryota; kingdom Viridiplantae; phylum Streptophyta; class Magnoliopsida; order Asparagales; family Asparagaceae; genus Agave; species Agave tequilana. The sequence continues at coordinate 72,080 of JAVJIF010021272.1, forward strand.
CCGGAAAAGGTTCGCGCTATCCAGGAAATGCAACCTCCAATAAACCTCAAAGAGCTCAGGGGATTGCAAGGATGATTGGCATATATCCGAAGGTTCATCTCAAGTCTCTCCGGAAGATGCCAACCCTTTACCAAATTAATGAGGAAAGGCGTTTCGTTCATCTGGGACAACGCTTGCCAGTAAGCATTTGAGGAAATTAAACAATACCTCACACAACTACTAGTCCTTGCAGCTCCGGTGTCTGGAAAACTTTTCTTGATATACGTCTGAGCAATGGATCATTCTTTAGGAGCTTTATTAGCCCAGAACGACGATCAGGGACGAGAGCAAGCGATTTACTATTTGAGTAGAACAATGATCGGAGCTGAACATCGGTACAACCCGATCGAGAAGGAATGTTTGGCATTGGTGTTCGCTGTTCAGAAAATGCGACACTATTTGGTAGGCCAAACTATAAATGTCATATCAAAAGTCAACCCCTTGAGGTTACTCGTGACGAAGCCGTCATCATTAAATGGTTAGCTGGCAAAATGGGCTATATTGCTATCCCAATATGAAATGCACTTTTTACCACAAAAAGCTGTGAAGGGACAAGCGGTGGTGGATTTCCTCGCTGAGCATCCAGATCCGAGGACAACCAAACTTTACGAGGATCTTCCAGATGAGGTCGTTGAAATCTGCTTGACCCAGACATCATTCGAAAGGCAAGTGTGGCAACTTTTCTTTGACGGTCCATCGAGAACAAGCCCAAAAGGACATATAGTAGCGGGAGCAGGGGTAGTACTCGTATCCCCACAGAACTATGTGATTCCTCGAGCCGTCTTATTAACCGAGCCTTGCTCCAACAATATAGCAGAGTACAATGCCCTCTTGATTGGGATGCAACTCGCCGATGAGATTGGTGTCAAAAATCTCAAGGCATATGGTGACTCTAAACTCATCGTCAACTAAGTTCGCGGGGAGTACGAAGTCAGACATGAAGATTTGGTACCCTATTACAACGCAACTGTCCACATGGCCGAGAGGTTTACAAACTTCTACATTGACCATGTACCACGCAAGCAAAATGCGCATGCAGACGCACTGGCGTCCCTCGCTGCCTCCTTAGCTCTTCCAGCTGGAGCAGTAGAGAGAATATTTGTCCACAGCCATGACCTGTATTGCCCAAGAATTGCCCCTGAGGACTACCCGGAGCCAACAGGAGATCGTCAAGACAAGAAAGTGCTTGAGTCGTCAACCGGTCCAGAGTCTAGAGACTGGCGGTTCCCTTACATTGATTATGTCCTATACGGCATCCTGCCTGAGGACACCAAGGAAGCGGCTGCCATTAGAAGGAAAGCTCCCAAATTCTACTATAATGCAATCACACGAACATTGTATCGTCGATCGCATGACGGGATCTTGCTTCGCTGCCTTTCACAAAAAGAGGCACAGGCGGTATTGAAAGAAGCCCATGATGGCATGTGTAGAGCCCATCAACCTGGTCCAAAACTTACATATCGACTCCAAAGGTTGGGGTATTACTGGCCCAAGATGATCGCTGACGCCATCATTTATGTCAAAAGATGTCACGCCTGCCAAGTGCATGGTGATTTCATTCATCAAGCCCCAGGGTACCTTCACTCTACGACTTCTACCTGGCCGTTTGAGATGTGGGGGATGGATGTAGTCGCCCTATCAGCCCCCCATCATCAAAGGACATCAGTTTATCTTAGCCATAACCGATTACTTCTCCAAATGGGCTGAGGCCATTCCTTTGAAGGAGGTTAAGTCATCTGATGTGATCAAGTTAGTTCGTCAAACATCACGTCATTTACCGTTTTGGTATACCTCGGCGAATTGTCCATGACAATAGACCCCAGTTCATCAGTCAGGCCTTCCAGAGGTTCTGCGCGAAGTACAGAATCCAGAGTGTGTCCTCAATGGCATACTACCCCCCGCCGCTAATGGTCTTACAGAAGCTTTCAACAAAACCATCGGCAAACTTCTCAAAAATTCGTCTCGAAAAGTCAACGTGATTAGGACGATAAATTAGGCGAATGCTTATGGGCCTATCGCACAACTGTTCGAACCCCAACTAAAGTTACGTCGTTTTCTTTGGTATATGGGTGTGAAGCCGTGCTTCCACTAGAAATCCAAATCCCATCTCTACGTGTCGCCTTGACGGCGGAGATGACAAATGAGGAGAAGCATCGACAGCGACTCCAAGAATTGGAGGCCTTAGATGATAAAAGTCTGCAGGCCCAACAACAAATCGAGCTCTACCAAGCCCGAATTACCTGAGCCTTCAACAAGAAAGTTAAAGTGCAAACTTTCAAGAAAGGTGACCTTGTCTTAGCCGTCAGAAGACCTATGGTGATGACGCATAAGACAAAGGAAAATTCCAACCCAAGTGGGAAGGGCCATTTGTAGTAGAGTCAGTCTACTCAAATGGATCATATCGCCTCATAACTTCAAATGGCGATACACTCATGATGCCGATCAATGGCAGGTTCCTGAAGAAGTACTATCCTTAATAGTACTCTTCCGTTGATCAAGTTAAAAGTACACATCTGATCAAAGCTCCAGATTCAAGAAAAGTTTCTTTCCTTTATTCGGTCATATCGCGGTAAATCAGTGACAAGCTAATCGGGCATTAACTGTACCATGATGCATGATGTAAATATTGATAAAGAAACGAAAGGCGAAACTTGGGTTTTGATATTGCTCTCTTCATTAATGTCCGACGTCTCCGACGACTAAGGACAGAGGAAAATGTTGGCTTCTAAGCCCAACATAAGTCTTCGACAACTCACCATGCTGAGGGGAATAGCATGGCTAGCCAACTCAAACGGTAGTTGGTAAAGGCATACCAAATCCGTTGATAGCTGAGGGTTTGCTAAAAATCCTAGGTGGGCTAGTTCTACTCTTTCCTCCAAAATCCCTTACCAATTCTCATACACAGAATGGTAGATCTACAAAATACAATCATTACTACGTTAACACTATACCTCTGGTAATAAAAATTTTCAATACTCCCCATTGAGTACAAACCTCACTTGTCACTTCTCATCAGTAGAATGACATGTCCTCAAATTGCTCCTATCGCGAGTCAATTTCTGTCAAGTTAATCCACACCTCTGACAAATTACTGTTAAGTTCAACATTACACTTCTAACAGTAATCAAGTTGCTGCCAAGTTCAATATTACACCTCTGACAGTCATTTTCCTTCAGACTTCCATATCGAAGCTGAAATGAACGATGCTAAATTTAACACCACACCTCTAGCGTCCAAGTCATTGCTAAGTTTAATAATACACTTAAGGCCATGACTTTCCCTCAGACTTCCTTGTTAAAGTCGAGATGACCGATGCCAAGTTTAAAATTATACCTCTAGCATTGCCCTCGCTGCCAAGTTTAACATTACACCTATGACAGTGATACTTTCAGTTTTCCCAAATGAAGCTGGAACACTCTTGAGTTAAGTTAATATTACACCTCTGACTCACACCCTTATCGAGTTGACATCACACTTCTGACAAGACTGTATTCAACCCGTTAAGTTAATACCACACCTCTAACGGAAAATGTCCCCCTAGATTCCCCGCGAGTCTAGTCTCACTTGTTATTCTCATCAACAGAATAAGAAGTCCACCCAAAAATATTGTTAGGTTAACAGTACACCGTTAACAATGTTTTCATTAAACCCCCTGATAAAGTTCATCCTCCCTGGGGGTACAAATTCCACCTGTCACTCTCTTTCATAGATTGGCAGTTCCATAAAATTTCTTGTCAAGTTAATATTACACCTCTGACAATACAGTGGAATTTCCTGAAACAGGATTTTTCCTACAAACTTTGACTCGTTAAGTTTGGTATCATCTTTTAGCGAGCCGAAGATCTTTTACTTCTATTCGTTTGACTTTCAATACAAAAAGGGAGCTCAAGACAATAGAAGGAAACAAAATAAGAGTGTCGCTTTTATTTATATCCAACATATGAAAGTGATACAAGACGCTCTCTTATACAATAAGATTGAGTATTATAATAAAGGAGTACAAAGAAGTCCCTCTCTCTCAAAGGTTGCACTCACTCCTTGAAGCTTCTCACCACTCCAAGTACAAGGTGTTTGGGAGGGCGCCAAAGAAAGGTTGAGCACTGTGATGACATGTGATGACGATCGGAGGCTGATTGCGTCATCATGCATGACGTAAACATCGAAGAAGCCCCTCGTTGACCAAGAACAATGGTGTTTCTGAGGTCAAAATGCCAGCAGAACCTTCTGACCAACTGGTGCAGGTCATGATCCTTCGTTGATGAACATCTCTACCACCAAAAAAGTCATCTAATGAATATGGACTTTTCGTCGATGTCACTTCTGGGGTGAGATTGGTGAAGGGAGGATTCGAGACCTTACAGTGACGTCCTGCAAGAGGAGCATACCCACCACCATATCCACCGCCATACCCACTGTGACCATGGTGGACACAGAAGCATGACTGGTGCATCGTGTCCAATGAGGTCTCGGCGGATGTCAAATCCTCGTCTCCCGCAGACAAGGGCCATGACTTCTTCTCCAATGGTCAACCGTCGAACAAGTTCGCTGGCCGATATATTCTCCCAAGGGCCCAGCGAATATGCGAAAGAATGATCGAGGCTACCTGCGAGAAGTAAAAACCAGAAGGTCAGAATACTGAAATAGGACGGACGCGGTTATGCTGCAATCTGCAGACCCAGGAATGATCCGCGCAGTCGGTTATAATTCTGTTGCAACAGAAACAGACGCGATCAAAGTTGTGAACTTCAAATGCACACAGGTTTGAACGCAGTCTGGTTTTGCACCCGCGTCTAAAATATGAGACGCGAAGAGAATCAGACGTGAAAATTGCCACATCCCTGTTTGATAAACCGGGGTTGCTACATTCAAATCTGAACTCTTCGGCCTGAGTTCTTCTAAGTCAACAGCCTCAGACGCGAGCTCTGTATGTAAGGCTCGCGGTCCAGATGCAAAGTCCGAATTTAGACTCAATCAACTCGCACCTTATCAGGGAGTCTCAAAGGCGCAACTTCTAAAAATGGGCGCACTAATCAGACTTCAAGAAAAGGTCAAGAAGATGAATCTTTTTAAAGGACAGCGAAACTGAAACTCAGTTGGGCTGAAAATTTCATGGCAAATAAAGAATTCCTACCCGCAGAATAACCCTTCAAGGGTTGAACTTTCTGCATCAAGGCGCGGACATAAAGGGTGCTCAAGGAGACACTTTTTGATCTTGAAATCACTGACAGTGATAATCTTCTGGAGAGATTAAAGTAAAGCATGAAAGCTTTGGGTCGTCATCGTCCATGGGGACAAATCCTATTAAAAAAGTCCTTGAGGGAAGAAGATGAAAATCCCTCAGAGCGCTGGCTCTCGAGGGAAAACAGTCTAAGTAATGGGCTGTTAAAAGGGGGTGAGGCCTATTTATAGGCAAACCATAAAGCCTATAATTAATGGCTCACTAATCCAAACCGTCGGCCTTAATCTCGAGCGAGTGTCAAAGCCCAATGAAAGGCTGACACATGGATTGTCGCTTCGGGAAGCGGCGAGAACGCAGGCCTCCAACCGCCAGCGCCGACTTGGCATTTAAAGGCATTAATGTCTAAACCCAATGAAGGGCTGACGCGTGACTGCCGCTTCGAGAAACATCAGATAACGCGACTCCCCAATCGTCAATGCCGATTTGACATTTAAAGATCCAATAAGATCTTTAAGACGAGCTGCAAGTAACGCCTGGAAGTTGCACCAACACGGGCCCAAGAGCCGCGTCCAGAAGCTTGCACCCATTGTGAACTCGAAGGCGACGTCCTTCTCATTCCTGTTAACAGAGCCGCGACCGCATCTCTCGGGATAGTTCAGAGCCGCGTCCCCTCAGCAAAAGGGACCCATTCTGAGGTCGCGCTTCGAATTTGAAAGCTGCGTCTACAACAGAGAAGGCCTATGTCATTCACAGGGATCCTGGAGCTGCATCTATATTGCTAGATGACAATTGTGTTCCTATCATAAACTAAATATAATTTGAGTTTGCACCGTGTCAAGGGCCCAGAGACGCATTTGTACTAAGACAGTGCCGCATCCTCATATCTATGCGTCAGTTTTAAGGAGCATAAGACTGCATCCTCACTGTATCCTGAATTCTGCATCTGGATAGAATTAAGGGCTGCGTCCAGGGAGCCGCATCCTTCCATAACCAAAGTCGCGTCCTTCGCGTAAGCTTGAACGGCGTCTCAGTTAGCAGGTCAGAGTCGCGTTTCCCAGGACCGCGTCTCTACTATAAATCAGAACCGCGCTCCGCCCAAAAACTCAGTTCAGCCTGAGTTTATTATTCATGGCCAGTCAAGGATTACAGTCAAAGACTACGGTTAGAAAACTGAAGTCATCTACAGTAAAAAAAATGAAGATGGAGCAAAATTCTGAAGACCTTATTATTGATCCCAAAAATGATAAAAGGTAATACAAACGCTCTTGACGAATAGAGTGTTCTTTTTTTACAAAAAAAAAAAAAGAAGAGGAGGCTAATAATCTTGATTTTCCAAAGAACGGATTTGTTCTTGAAGACGACACATCTCGTGCTGACGCGCTTTCTCAGCATCCATGAGAGCCTGGACACGCAACTCCTCCTCGGACAAAATTTCTTCGCAGCCAGTTGCGCGTAGGGACTCCAACCTGGAAGAATGAGCGGAGAGGTTTTCTTCAGCCTGCGTCTTGGCAGCTTCTAGCTCTTCCAGCTTCTTGCTGGCAGCGACAAAGCTTCTGCTCGTTGATCTTAATCAAGGCTTCTGCCTTAGCTATAGTAGCTCGAGCTGTGGCAATAACCTGCTCTGCGCTCTGTATGACGATCTCAGATTCCTTGAATCGCCAATCAGCCGTTGGTGATTAGCCTGGAGATGCTGGAGATGGCAGGTCTCTTCAGATATTGGTTCTTCCATCTCCTCTCGCTCCTGTTCTTCAGCGGCAAGAAGCCTATTCAGAGTTGCCCGAGCTTCATCGACTGAACCAGCATTTTTCAGGGACTTGAGCTCTTTCAAATCACTTCCCAGCTGCTCCACCAGCATCAGGCATGCCCTAGCCTACGAAGGACCTCCAGTATGACCAATGTTCCCGATCTGATTTTTGAGGAGTACTCGAGCAAACTCGAAAGAGCTGCCCCTAGAAAGGATGAGGTCAATACATGATCGCATGGAAGCAAAGAACTGCTGCACCATTTGACAGGCCAGTTCTTCCATGATATCATTGGCTGGAGAAAACTCTGCTGATGTGCTCCCAGATCCCCTTTCCATTACAGGGCGAGAGATGGGAATCAATTCATCTCGCACAGGAGTAAGGCCGACCACAGGCTCGTCAGGTACTAAGAGGGTCGCCGACGCTTCTGGGACGGTTATTTTATAGCAGCCTCCACGGCGACTGGAGTAACAGCAAAGCTGACCTCTTCAGGTTCCTCGGTCGAGGTCCGAACGAACTGTACTGCCTTCTGGGCCAACGTTGGCCGCGACATCCTCTACTTGAGCTCCCTCAGCACTCTCTGCAAATTACCAAAACGTTAACCATGACAAGAAAAAGAAAGAAAAATTCAATGTGTCAATATCCTCTTACCAAGCGGAGGATTCGAAGATGGCGAATTCCAGGACGGATCCTGTAGGGTTGAGGCCTCCCCAACTTCGATAGTTGCCCTCTCTTGAGGCATTTCGGTAGTAGGAGCCTCAAGGCCCTCCTGCTGGACCAACTCTTGTATCATTTCCTCGATATGAGAGGAAGTTGCAGCCTCACTGTCGACGGCCAGTCCTATAGCGCAAAGTTAAAAGGAAAACATAAAGACCTGTCCTTAACCAAAGGAGAAACCATGACAAAAAGACAAAAAGAGTACCTTCAGCAGGAGCAATTGTTGCTATGGTGACACCGTCACGGGGTCACACCTTTGTATCTCTTCCTCCGTAATATGTAATATGTGAGAATTTACTCGGATCTGGAGGAGCAGGTTCATCACCAAAATAGACTTCATCGCCCGAAGAATATTCATACTCTCCGGACGAGGAAGATGATAGTGCAACACAAGAGGCCTCGGCAATCGGAACCTTACCACCAAGTACCCCGGTAGTAGGGCTGGGATCAACTACCCACGAGCAGGGCATCAATACAGTAGGAGACCCAGGCTGTTGCGCCTCATCCCTTCTCTCTTGAACTGAAGAAGATCCTGGCTGAGTTGAGACCCAGAAATCTCAACATCATCCTTCCTATCAGGTCAATCTCGAGTTGCTCAGCCTCATCAGTAGTAGTGGGTTCATCTACAAGCTCCCCTTCTTCTAAGATCACGGGGCCCTGCTGCGTAGTCCATGAGGACGGCGAAGGGGGATTTCTTCTTCCTCCTCCTTCCCTCCCTCTGTTCCTCAACACCAGAAGGGACAGCTTCGGGCATTGAAGATACAGGTCCCGAGTCTCCCCTGGCCTTCTTTGGAGCAGGCTCACTTGGGAAGTAGAGCCCTGGGACGCTTGGGCACGGCCCGTCAATGCTTTCTAGCAGGCTGCTCCTTGGGTGCTGCCGCTCTCGATTTCACCCGGTTTCCCTCTGGCCTCATTCTTGGCTGCCTGGTATTCCTCTTTGCCTCGCATGCGTCTGTTGGATGCCAATTTATTCTCATAAGACGCATTGATGCTCTTGATACATGAATGATGTATTGAGTAGTCTGGCATTGCTAGCCTGAAAATACCAAGTGCAGAAACCGAGGCTTGTGTAGCAGTTGGGCGTCTGGTGAGGTAAGCGAAAAATAGCGTTTGTCCCTCCAGCGACACTATAATACCAGGCTCGAGCACCTTCAAAAAAATTCCCACTGAAGGAGAGCTTGGCGTTGGGATTGCCGACATACAATTGGTCATAACCAAATTGTCGGGCAAAACGGCTCGGCATATAGGGCTCAATTGTACATGAGTTCCCTTGCCAAAAGAGCAGATACCCAGGCCGAATATTAATCAGCCACCAGAAGACTCCCGATGGCAGTCTTATGAAGTTGTCCGGTCCCACGAGGTAAGCAAATTTATCCCCGTAAGTGCACCAGTAATTTCGGGGAAGCAACGGTCGAGCTGGTAGTTCAAGCGTTCAAAATACATTTCTGAACATAGAACATATAGTAATGGGACCAGCTCGAGCTCTCCAGCCTCTGTACAAAAGGGACAAACCCCTCGGATTGAGACACCGGCGTCATCAGGGAAGGGCAATGCATAACGTACCAGCCATCAGGTACGTATATGGAAGCTCAATCCTAGGGTTGGGATCTTCATTTTTGGCCTCCCCTCCGAGTCAACCTCCTGTCGACCTTTGGAGTCGACGACGGCCTCCACTTTACACAGGCTCTGAACCAGAGCCCGTAATCCACTTGGATTCTGGCCACCATTGCCGGAAGGAGAGCGATGGACCTACCATAGGCCAACAAGACTGTCGGATACACCATATCAGCAACAATCACTTCATGCGGCAGTGTCGGCACTACGCAGCGCTTCAGCCACAGGATGAGGAAGCCTGCCAGTAGCGCCCGGTCAGAAATGGGGACCCGGGCTTGATGATGAAAACTTTCAAAAACCGTGTTAGGTTGAAAGTGTCTTCATTCGACTCTATGGTATAAGAACTCACAGAGGCATCAATTCTCTCCGCGATCTCCTCGTTGGTGCTAGGGGCCAGAATGGTCACTGAGTGATCTTTCTCAGCTATACCATTAAACAAACAGCTCGCCCAAGACATCTGCTTAACTCTCCTGGTTCTCCAGGAGGTTATTTGACCGCAAATATGGAAGTGACACAGCACTTTCCAGTAGGTCTCATATACCTGAGAACACTCTTTCTTCAAGAGATGAAGCTCCTCAGAAGTTGGGACATATTCTTCATAAGGGGCATCTCCCATAACCTGCCCCGAAACTTCATACAGTTCATGGAGGGCGAGTCCCATCTCTCCGATTGGGGTGAAGAATGTCCCCGTCAATGGGTTGTAGTGCTCCAGGATCCCGTAGAAATTATGGGAACTTTGCGGGATGCCATACTGCACAGCCCTGACCTCCTGATACAACCCCAACTGCTCCAGCAGAGCTCCGAGTTCGACGAGGACGAATCCCACCATCTTGCCCTACCAGGACTTGTCGGAAGCATGAACCCACCCGAGGGGGCGGAAGTCAACGGGAAAATCGCCCCTATCTTCATGAACCGGTTGATGAAGGTAGTGCCGAGCCAAGGGGTTTCCCCACTTGGATACTCATGTCTGACCAATCCGGGAAATAAACCAAAATCTCCTTCCGTGACCACCAGAGTGTACTTTTTGGTGCCTAGTATGCGAGAGAGAGACACCTGAAATAGGTCGAGCAAGATCCCATTCCATTGCACGATGAATGGACATGTGCTGGAGATAGGACAAGGGATACATCCTCTCCATATTGGGAAGAAAAATTTCCTATTCCCTATCTGGCGAAGCCACTTGTAATCGCCATCATGCAAGGCACTGCTGTCCTCGTCAATGCCATCGCCAAAAAAGAAGACAGGTTTCTTTAACGGGATGCGCGAGTCCGTCTCAAACACTCGGTCGATGATAATTTCCCAGAGGGTCTTCATGTTGGCCTTATAGATTTTCTCCTGTCGCTCCTTCGACTTATCAGTGGTCACGGAAGCAGTCTTTTGTAGCACAAAGGTCAGGTTGTGGTCAGCACCACCTACGTACCCAAAGTGACACTTCTTGGAGAGAGGGTTGGAGGAATATCTCACTGCAAAAGAAATAACAGTTGATCAGAAATCTGAAAGAAAATGATTAAGTGTTTACAACTCAAACGCGAAAATGAACCCAGACGCGGAGATCATCAAAATCTGCGTCAAGGTCTAAAAAATCGCGAGGCTAGCATGGAGCCCGTGTTTTAAAAATCCAAGATTTATGAAAAATTTCTAAGTATCGGACTCAGACGCGAGATTCATTTGAACTTGCATCTGATTTCACAAGATGCAAGAATCATAAGAAATCTGTGTCTGCATCCCTCACACTTAGAAATATTTTAAGTGTGGACCCAAAATGCAAGGCTCAATGGGGCCCTGTGTTCAACAAATAGGTACGGACTTAAGCGGATAGAAGATGCAGAGGTCATCAAACCTGCGTCTTATCCATCAACTCAAGAACCGCACCTGAAGAGTCAAACACGGGCATAAGCTGGCGTTGGCGGTTCACATTCAAAAGGAATTTCAGAGTTAAAAGAACTCTGTAAACCCCTTTCAATGGCGAAAATCAAGTCTGATGGCTTTTTATACCTGAAATAGGGGCTTCCTGCATGGAGGAACCGCCCATTTTGGTTTCAGGAACGACGGCCTTAGAAGGCGAGGCAACATGTTTAGCCTTTGGTGC